>JZKD02S0634206.1:404542-415365 GCA_000966675.3 Picea glauca | reverse complement strand
AAGATAAAAACTATCTCTAAATCCATATACTTTGGACATGCCTCTAAGTTTTACAAACACCGGGTTGACAATAAATGCACTCTAATTTACTTGGGTAGATTTGGAGCTCAACAGGCCCGTTACAATATTAAGATGTGTTTGAAAAAGTAAACTAAGAAGAGTCCCAAGAAGGGTTGTTGTCCTCTCCTAAAGGTTTTAATGTTCTTAAGGGAGATAGAATCATTTCACAATCTTTTTCTGATTCTCAAGACCGCTTGGAGGCGCGAGAGAAGAGCATACTAAGTGATTGTTATTCAACTTCTAGTCCCAATGCAAGTTAAATGTGATTAAAAATGTTTTCCAACTTATATTGTGAGTCAAAACAAGCCATCCATGTGGCGAAAAATGAAAGCAAAAAGAGGAAATTGATTTTAACCTCCTAAGTGCCTATGTGTTTTTGACTAACCCCTTTATATGATGAGGGGACTAAGTGTGGTGCAGCTTTAAAACATGCTTGAAATCATTTTTAATAAGGCAAATTGCCTTCCCCACATCTAAACAACTTTACAATGTGAATTTTTGCACAGATGTGCGGGTCTCAATGGAGACAGATGCGCACAGAGCGCATGTGCACGAACAAAGAAAAGTTAATAAGCGCATGTGTGTAGAAAAGAGCTGTGACTTAAGTGCATGTGCGTACGATGCATGTCTGTAGGCCTAAAAACCATGCATATGTGACACATGCCTGAGAATGAAAAATCTAGATGGATTTCTCTCAATTCGACTTGGAATTGGCTGATTGGCAGGTTAGCCTAGGCCGGTTAGTGCACCTGCAAGTTAAACAAACTAAAAGAAGAGAAAGAAAAACCCAAATGGGGTAGGAAATTGATACCTTTCCCCAATGGAGTCACCAATCTATTGCGCCTCTTTCGTCATCTTAGTGAGAAAAATAGAGGTGCTTGCAAGCTCAATTGGGTCTGTTGAGCAGGATAGCTGCAAGGAAAAAGGGTTAGAAAAAGAAATATAAAACAACAACTAAGAATTGAACTAAGAAATGAAATGACAACTAAATTTATAAGCATAGGGACATAGAGACAAAAAGAACAATGAGACCCATGTCACCAATGATAAGGCTGATATTAGTGAAAGAAAACAATGAAAAGAAAGGGGACTATGAGTCCCTTCTTCCTCCAAGGGAGGGCTCTTGGACCCCCACAAGTAAGCTCTTCTTACAACAAATAAAAATGAAAATGGTGAAAGAACTCTTTGCTAATCCACTCAAGGGGTGAGATGTATTGCCCAATGCAATGATGCAAATATACTCTTGGCAAGGATAGAGTCCTCAAGAGAATAATGGAAGCATTACTTTTCTTTGAATTCCTTGAAAAATGAAGTGTATCCATGGCCTTTTTATAACATTCCTTTGAGCTATTGTTCAACTAGTTTGTAGTGTGTAAAGACGCTAATTAGGGCATTTCTAGGTTTTTGACCAGCCATCCAGTCGAATCCAGTCCATATTTGAGTGTCAAATCGGCTTGGGAGATGAATCAGAAGTGGGTGGGAGGCCGACCACTCTCATAAATGCATCGTTTCTCAGGTGCGCAGCTTTTTGCGATAACATTCGCGCATCGTGCGCATGTGCGCGATTTCTGTGTTCCTGTTTTGCGCATGTGCACACGTGCCTAATGTCTTCATAGAGCCCTTCAATTTTTCACTATTTTGTATAGTTTTTGACCCCTTAAGAATGCTTTTGTGTTAATTCAGGTCCATGGATGACTTCATAACTGTTTGGCGATGTTGAATTCTTGTAACCATGTGCGGACGAAGTTTCAGTGATAAAATAGAGGCTTTTAGATAAATCATGAGGGTTCTCCAACTTCATATGACCATAATGTTGGATTATTGAGAGGGGGGGTGAATCAGTAATAGAGCAATTTAATCCTTTTTAACCATATAATGCAAGTGTTATATCAATGTAGCATTATCATCCAATAATTGAATATTAAATAAACAATGAACAAATGAGAAATCATTCACATACACAGTACACCAGTGTTTTTACGTGGAAACCCAAAGTGGGAGAAAACCATAGAATGCTTTTTCTTATATGTCTTTAAAAATTATATTCATTTGAAGCATCAAATTCTTTTGTTTTCCAACTGCAACTGGAAGGAGGCTCCAACCCCCTAGTTTCTTAGGCTACAACCTGAGGGAAGCTCCAACTCCCCAATTCTCTAGCTACAACCAGAAGGAGGATACGACCCCCTATGTTCTCTAGCTACAACCGGAAGGTGGCTACAACCACATGTCCTTGCCATATCCAACCGCCCTGAAATATAAGTAGAATGATGGAACCACTGCCACACTATCACTGTGATATATACTGCTGTAAACCTGTACCAATCAACCTGTAATCAACCTGTACCATAAACAAGTGCATCAACCATGCAACAACCTATACTAAACAACCTGTAATCAGCCTATACCATAAACAAGTGCATCAACCATGCACCAACATGTACCTCAACATGGAATGAGCATGTACCATAAAAAAGTGCATCCACCATGCACCAACCTGTACCTCAACCTATGTTATCACATTATTTTGTAGAGGGGGTGTTTTCCTAAGAAATGGACTCCTTTAGTGAAAAAGTGGCAAGAAGTGGGAGAAAACCCACTTATCCTAAGTTTTTGTTGCCTGAGTGCATTGTGCTAAGAAGCGCATGGATCTGAGTGGACGAAATCTGCGTGCTCAGATCTATGATGAAGGATCATTATTGGACCCCCACCCCCCCTGACATTCTACCTTTAATGAGGGAGGGTCTGAGTTGGTGGCTTCTGAGTGTAGGGCCCCCACTAATGTGGTGCCTCCTCATCAACTTGGACCCTCCCTGCACTAAACTGCTTACCACTCTCCCCCCCCCTCAGAGTATACCACTTACCATTTGTACTTATTGCTTCTTCCTCCTGCTGCCATCTGTCCTCCACTCCGCCTCTCTCTTCTGCCTGTTACATCTCCCACTCCCCTCCCACCTTCCACTACCACACATCTATCCTCCACTCACCTCCATGTCATATCTCTTTTCACTTTTCCCCCTCTTATCATCTGACACATGTTCATCCTCCTCCATGTCACCCCATCATAGCGTCATGTCCCCTTATTACTTCTGCCTTTCATCTCTTGCCATGTGTCCTACTGCTCACCTTCCATCTGCCACGTTTGTCCACATGGTTGCCTCTCATCTTATCTCCACGTCGATGGCGCCATCGTCTCTGCTAGATCCTCGTCCATGTCTGCTGGCTAGGTCCCCTTGTAGCGGTCCAATGAAGTAACAGACAACCAAGAGAAAATGGCCACGTCCTTCACAGGCAGAGTTGACTTGAGACTCTCTGATCCCGAGGAAGCAATTATGAAAGTAGGTGGTGGTGGTTGAGCATCATTTCCACCATTAATGGAAAGTTTAGGAAGGGACCGTTAGTTAGTCCACTCAGCCGCAGGACCATTCTGAGATGTGATCGCGTCTGGCCAAAGATTGCATGCACAGTCTACCAGGAAGCATGCAAATGTAACACTTTCAATTCAATGACTCAAACTTGTTGTTGTAGTTTTTCTTTGAGTATTTAGGAGTCATTCTCATATTTTTTCAGTGTCAATGGTTGAGCTAGGCTCCTGCATTGTAAATTATTGATGAGGCATTGGTTCCTCTAGTTATGCATCTATATTTGAGACTTCTTGTTTAATGAAAGTCAACTTCTTTCATCTCTCTATAAACACTATGTTAAGACTCTCATAATTGGACGATCCAGTCGAGGGTTGTGATGTTGTAGGATGATGTATGTTTGATCACTGCAATATGTTTACCATTTTTAATCAACTTCTTGTATTCTCTTTTCCCTCTAATACTGAGAACTTGGGCATGGGTGATCCAGTCGAGTTGTTGTGACTATGGCATAATGTAGGTTTGATTGCATTGTTCTTACAACATTTTTTAGTTTCTTGAATCTTCAAATCCAAGAGGATCTTGTTCCTGAAACTTTTCTACCTTAGGCTGCTGGAAGGCCAGATGCCCATAGAAGACCCTTACATTCTCTCACTAAGTCTTCCCACTTCTCATTCTAAATTCAACTTCCCGATTGGAGTTAGATAAAGACCTCACTTGCTTATTCTTTGTCTGGTCTGGGATTCTGAGTTAAGGTGATATTCTCTTGGGTCTACACCCATTCGACCACCCTTAAATTACTCTTTGTGACATAAACAATGATGGGTATCAGGCTTACCTCTGATGCAATCCAGAGGTGAATTTTGGTGCTAAAATTTCAGGTGCCGTTGCCAGGGATGAAATTGAATATTTTCATTGGGATTAAACGACACAGTTTACTGATTTTGAAGGTGCATCAGAACTCAGTACATTAGAGATTGCAACTGTTCACTTGGAGAATCCACTATGGCGACTTCATTAAGGTGACTCCACTATTTCAATTGTGGCTTCTAGAGGTAGACACATGAGGTCTACCTCGTAGCTGCCTTTAGCAACACCTCAAGATGACCCAGAGATAATTATCAGAAAGGGAAATGCCCTCCGAGAAGGTAATTCTACTATTGAACTAGGTACTTCTGATGGTTTTCGTTACCCTCTTATAAGAAATTCACTTTCTGTGTTTCATCATACTGTTACACCTTCTGTTGGAGTTTCCCAAATTTTGAATTTTTGGAGTGTTCCTGTTGAGTTTTCCCCTCCTAGTCTGGGATTAGATGGAGAAAGCCTTGTCACAACTCTCTCCCCTAAAGCCATACTGTGGTTTATAGCTAGGATCTCAAAAGAGTCTCCTACCCCAATCTTTACCACCCCTCTTCCTACTACTGTTGTTGTTACCATAGAGAGGGATCCCTTTGTTCCATTTAGCCCTGCAACCTTCTCTCCAAATCCTCTATTGTTTCCTTTTCCTCCTGGAAGCTCAGTTCCAGTTTCCCCTATTTGTACCCCTTCCCCTCCTAGTTCTCCTTGACCTATCATCCCTATGGTAGGTTCCAATCCCCCTAGAAACAAAATGGATGCCATAGTGGCTGCAAGATATTCCCCTCTAGTCCTACCCCAGCCCATGAATGCTCTCCCTATTGGGGACTATGTGAAGTATATGCCCAAATTTACTGGAGAGGAATACATAACTGTTGAAAAGTACCTTGTTGCCTTCTACAGTTATGCAGATAATCTGATGTCTAGATGAGGGTCTTTGTCCAAAGCCTTGATGGTGATGTTATAAAATGGTTTAGGGGATTGACCCCTGGATCTATTACTAGGATTGAGGCTTTAGATGATGCCTTCTTAAGGCAATGGGGGGATAAAAATAATTTTATGTATTATATCATAGAGTTTGGTTCCCTAAAGAGAAAGGAGGGAGAATCTATCTCAAACTTCTCCAAGAGATTCAATAAAATGTACAATAAGATCCCTGCTGAGATAAAGCCTACAAAAGCCTTGCCAAAATCACTTATGCCAATGCTTTTGACCCTGATTTTTGCCTCCTAATCAGAGAGAGAAGAGCTACTTCCTTGGCTAACATGCAAGATGTAGCCCTGGAAGTAGAATCCAATGTGTTGGCAATTGACAGGCTTAGGGGAAAAGATGACAGAGATAGAGTAAGAGGAATATCTAAGGCCTCGACCTTTGGTTCTTTTGTACCTCATCCTCAAGTAGATGAATTAACCAAGATGGTGAAGTCCCTATTTGCTGAAATGGAGAAGATAAAATTCAAAGGGAAGCAGGGTTATAAGAATGTCCCAAATACTAATAACAGAGGTAACTTCAAGAGGAAAATCAACAATGCTCCTCAGATTATTCCAAGGGAACAAAGGAACAAAGAAAGGGATGATCAGAAAATCTAGACTCCCCTTCAAAATAACTTGGTTGATGATGAGGATAGGGAAGAAGAGGATCTTGACCCTGAAATTCATTGTATTTGAGACACCTCCCCATTTCCTCATTTAACTCAATCTGCATACGAGGGGTCTCTCTTGGATAGTCAAATAAATGAGCTGAGTAAAGGGGAGAAGACTAATAGTAGCCATAAAAAGTATAATATCAGTTCTAAGAATAAATAAGGAAAGATTGATATCCCTGATCATCCTTCCTGAGTAGAAAATCTTGCTAAAGATGCAACAAGCAGCAATAAGGAAAAGAAAGCTCAGAACCCCTCATCAGTATCCAAAGACCTTGTCCTAGAAGCAAGAGAAATTATGAATCCCCCTTCCTCCTTTATCTTTGAGCATGAAATTCAAAGGATCAGAATTCTTGTAACCCTTTCAGATCTATTCAAGCATGAAGACTTTAAAAAATCCCTCTCTAAGTTGTTGCAGTCTAAGCCATCTTGCCATTCCACAAACTCAGTAAACCTCCAAGATGAAAAGCCAACAATCATCTTAGGTCCTATGGTAGAATATAGAGATGATTCATCCCCTCCTTTATATACATCCATGAACATACATGATAAGGTTCTGCATAATGGTTTGATGGACACCGGGGCATCTCATAACCTCATGCCCAAAAATATCATGGAAGAGCTCAGGTTAGAAATCACCAAAGCCTATCATGATTTGTATTCTTTTGATTCGAGGAGAGTGTAATGTCTTGGGGTCATCAAGGACTTGGTGGTGACTTTGTTCCAGCTGCCCATGAAAAGTGTGGTCATGGATATCATGGTGGTTGATGTTCCTCCCAATTTCGACATGTTATTGTCAAGATCTTAGATAAAAAAACTTGGGGAAACATTACAGATGGACCTCACATATGCTACCATTCCTATGTTTGGAGGGGAGCACAAAAGACTCTACATAGAAGCTCAGCTAGCCTACATTGTCAGTGATGAAGCAGATCCCACCAATTACCCTATCGTTTCCCTTGATACTGATTTGGGATCCAACTTGTTTCAGCTCACTGATACCCCTGACCCTCCTCTTCAGATCAAAAATTCCATTAGTCTCTATGAAGATGCTCCTCCGATTACCTCTGTATGGAAAATTTTCTTTGATGGAGCGTCTTCTAGAGAAGGTGCTGGTGCAAGAGTGGTATTTGTTTCACCTACCCAAAAGATTATATCTCTATCATACAAATTAAAATTTGAATCTACTAATAACGTGGCAGAATATGAAGCTCTTGTTTTAGGACTGAGGGCTGCAAAAGATAGGGGAATCAAAGAAATAATAGTGTTTGGGGATGTTGAGTTGATTGTCCAGCAGATCAGGAATGCTTATCATGCCAAACATCCTCAGATCAGAAGTTATAGAAATGAGGTATGGAACCTCATTGACAGTTTGTTCCTAGCTTTAAACATCTCATTTATTTCTAGGGATGAAAATGTCATAGCTGATTCTCTGGCTGTTTCAGTGAGCAATTTCAGAATCCCAATGCCACCTAAACTCAGGTATGATGTGGAAGTGAAACATAGACCCTCTATACCTGACAATGTCAAGCATTGGAAGATGTTTGTGGATGATCTAGAGATTAAGATATTCATAGAGACTGTTGAGGAGTTTTCTACATTACACATTGACCAGGATCTTGACTCTGAAGTAGACCCTCAAAATGATTTTTTTCTGAACACAATCGCTAATCATCACATTGTCCAGCTGCCCAATGATCACATCCCAAAGGGACTAGTTCCTTTGGAAATATTATTTGACAGAAATGATGTGGCAGTAAAGGGTAAAATATTAAATGATGATGTTGATGTAGCTGAGTGCAATATTGGCACAGAGGAATATCCAAAGCTTGTCAAACTGTCAAGCAACCTATCAAGGGAGTAGAGAGATGAATATACTGTGTTATTAAAATAATTTATTGATGTATTTGCCTGGACCTATGAAGACCTAAAAACATATGACATCAGGGTCATTGAGAAAAATATTCCCTTGAAGGAGGAGGCCAAACCATTTAGGCATAAATTAAGGCAAATAAATCCTATGTTGCTGCCTATTTGGAGAAAGAGGTGAAGAAGCCACTGGATGCCCAGCTCATCGTGCCTCTAATATATTTTGAGTGGGTAGAAAACTTGGTCCTAGTAAGGAAGAAGAGTGGGGAGATTAGGATCTGTGTCGATTTCAGGAATCTGAAAAGGAGCTCAAAGAAGGACAATTACCCTTTGCCCAAGATGGAACACATATTGTAGAGGGTGACAGGTGCATCAAGGATTTCCATGATTGATGGATTTTCTGGCTACAATTAGATCTCAGTCCTGCCCGAGGACAGAGAAAAGACAACCTTCACCACTCCTTGGGGCACATTCATGTATGAAAAAAATCCCTTTGGATTGATGAACACAGGGGCCACTTTCCAGCGAGCCATGGATATCGTCGTCATTGGGGAAAGGGATAAATTTGTGGTCATCTATCTGGATGACAAAAATGTGTTTTACGGATCTAATAAAGAACATCGTTTCCATTTGAGAAAGGTCTTCCTTAAATGTAAAAGGTTTGGTCTCTCCCTTAATCCCAAGAAATCTCTATTTTCCATGAAAGAGGGAAAACTATTGGGACACATTGTTTCAGCTGAGGGGGTTAGAATCGATTCAAACAGGGTAGAATCTATCCAAGTTTTGTCACTTCCCAGATCCAAAAATGAATTCCAGTCCTTCTTTGGAAAACTTAATTTTCTGAGAAGATTTGTATCAAATTTTGTCGAGTTGGTGAAGAAGATCACAACCATGCTCTAGAAAGGGATGAAGTAAAATGGACTGCTGAGTCCAGAGAATCCTTCAACCAGATAAAAAAATCATTGACTAAGGCACCCATGCTAATCAGTTCTGATTATTCCAAGGATTTCCTGATTTTCTCCTTTGCTTCTTTTGATACAGTGGCAACTGTTTTGTTGCAGAAAAATGCTAAAGGGATAGAACATCCTATTTCATTTTTTAGCAGAGCATTGAGGATGCAGAAGTCAAATATGACATTATGGAGAAGAAGGATTATGCCTTGGTGAAAGCTCTCAAAGATTTCAGATTCTATGTCTTGCATTCGAAGATCATTGCATATGTGCCTTTAGCCTCCATAAAGGACATTCTCATTCAGCCTGACATAGATGGGAGAAGGAGCAAGTGGATCGCCAAAATCCTTGAATTTGAGCTGGAAATAAGGCCCATCAAGCTAGTTAAAGGTCAAGGTTTATCCAATATTTTGGTTGAATCTAATTGTAAAGCTTTGGGGGTTAACTTCATCAACACTTTCTCAGAAGATCGTCAGCCTGAAGTCTCTGATACAAATTCCAAGGGTAGTCCTCCATTGGCAGAATGCACCTGGTATAAAGACATTATATTTTTTCTGCAGGAGTTGTGATCTCCAAATGGTATGGGAAAAAACAAGGCAAGATATTTAAAGCTCAAAGAAATTAAATATTGCCTTATTGACCATGTCTTGTATTGGAAGGACTCTTTAGGTGTTCTTATGAAATTTATAGACCCACAAGAGGCCCAAAAGATTATGTTTGATTTTCATGATGGCCTATGTGGGGGGCATCATTTATGGAGAACCACAACCTACAAAATTTGTAGGGTTGGGTATTACTGGCCTACTCCATTCACCAATGTCTATGAAAAAATCAGGGCTTGTATCAAATGTAAAAGGTTCTCTGGGAAACAACAACTCAAGTCCCTGCCATTGAAGCCTGTAGTATCTTCAGGACCCTTTCAACAGTGGGGCCTGGACTTTATTGGGGAAATTCATCTTGCTTCAAGTGGTCAACAAAGATGGATATTAACTACAACAGATTATTTCACCAAGTGGATAGAAGCTATCCCCACAAGGAGTTCTTCCCACAAAGTGATCATTGGTTTTCTTGAAGATATTATGGCAAGGTTTGGTTGTCCAAACATAATCATCACTGATAACACTGCATCCTTCAAGGCAAATCCATTAATCAAATTTTGTGAGGAGTTTGGGATTTCATTAATCCACTCCACCCCCTACTACCCCAAAGGAAATGGATTGGCAGAATCCTCTAACAAAATCCTGATAAAGATCATTAAAAGACTGCTAGAGGGAAACAAGAAAGCTTGGGACTCCAAGATAAAATTTCCTCTATGGGTTGACAGGGTAACAAAAAAGAGATCCTTGGGTTCCTCTCCTTTTCAGCTAGTGTATGGGACTGAAGCTCTTTTTCCTTCTCACCTTGCCCTGCCTGTAGTGAAATTTTTTCAAGACTGTCAGGAAGAGCCTAATTCCATGATCAGAAGGATATATCAACTGGTATAGGTGCAATAGACTAGAGAGAAGATGATGGGCAAAGCACAAGACCGTCAATAGAAAATTAAGCAGGCCTTTGATAGGAGGTGTAGTAAGGAGGATTTCCAATTGGGAGACCTAGTGCTCAAATGGGATGCGCCCAGATAGGAAAAGGAAAAGCACGACAAATTTGAAGCCCTTTGGATCGGCCCCTTCAATATTTCCGAGGCATTTCTGAACAATACTTACAGGTTGCAGAATCTGGAGGGGGAGGAAGTTTTTGGTGTCTCTGTAAATGGGCACTTCCTTATAATTTTTTTTGTTTAAAGCCACATTGGCATTCCACATTGTAAATACCATATTTGTTTTATGATTATTTTGTTTTTGATAGGGACTCCATTGCCCAACAGTAAGGCACTGAAACTGCAAAAGATTTCTTGGCATCTCGCAGGGAGCAAGCCATCCCCCATGGAGCCTAATGTTATCACATTAATTTGTAGAGGGGGTGTTTTCCTAAGAAATGGACCCCTTTGGTGAAAATGTGGAAAGAAGTGGGCTAAAACCCACTTATCCTAATTTTTTTTTCCCAGGCACATTGTGCTAAGCAATGCGTGGATCTGAGCGATCGAAATCT
>JZKD02S0634206.1:384667-404315 GCA_000966675.3 Picea glauca | reverse complement strand
CGCTTCTTCCTCCTGCTGCCATCTGTCCTCCACTCACCTCTGTGTCATATCTTTTTTCACTTTGCCCCCTCTTATCATTTGACACATGTTCATCCTCCTCCATGTCACCCCATCATAGCATCATGTCCCATTATTAGTCTCTCTTGTCATCTCTTTCCATGTTTCCTATCGCTCACCTTCCATATGCCACATCTGTCCACATGGCCACCTCTCGTATTATCTCCACGTTTATGGCACCATTGTCCCCACCAGATCCTCGTCCATGTCCTCTATCTAGGTCCCCTTGTAGCAGTCTAACGAAGCAACAGACAACCAAGGTAAAACCGCCACATCCTTCAGAGGTAGAGTTCACTTGAGACAGTCTGATCCCGAGGAAGTAGTTATGAAAGCAGGTGGTGGTGGTTGAACTTCGTTTCCACCATTAATGGAAAGTCCAGGAAGGGACCATTAGTTAGTCCACTCAGCCACAGGACCATTATGAGATGTGATTGTGTTTGGCAGAGTTCATGTCTGACCAAATACTGCATGTAGAGTCTACTAGGAAGCATGTAGACATAATGCTTTCAATACAATGACTCAAACTTGCTATTGCAGTTTTTCTTTGAGTATTTAGGAGTCATTCTCATATTTTGTTAGTGTCGATGGTTGAGCTAGGATGCTGCATTGTAAAGTTTTGATGAGGCACTGGTTCCTCTCATTATGCATCTGCATATGAGACTTCTTGTTTAATGAAAGTCAACTTATTTCATCTCTTTGTAAACACTGTGTTGAGGCACTCAAAATTGAAGGATCCAGTCGAGGGTTGCAATGTTGTAGGATGATGTATGTTTGATCACTGCAATATTTTTACCAGTTTTAATCAACTTCTTGTATTCTATTTTCCCTCTGATACTGAGAACTCAAGCATGGGTGATCTAGTCGAGTTGTTGTGACTGTGGCGTAATGTAGTTTTAATTGCATTGTTGTTACAATGTTTTTCAGTTTCTTGAAGCTTCGGGTCCAAGAGGATCTTGTTCCTAAAAATTTTCTACCTTAGGTTGTTGGAAGGTAGGATGCCCATAACGAACCCTTACATTCTCTCACCAAGTCTTCCCACTTCTCATTATAAGTTCAACTTCCTGACTGGATTTGGATAAAGACTTCACGTTCTTATGCTTTACCTGGTATGAGATTATGAGTTAAAGCGATATTCTCTTGGGTCTGTGCCCATTCGACCACCCTTAAATTACTCTTTGTGACATAAACACTAATGGGTATCAGGCTTACCTTGGATGAAATCCAGAGGTGACTTATGGTGCTAACAACCTGTACCATCAGCGAGTGCATCAACCATGCACCAAATATGTATCAATCATGCATCAAATACACATAAACTATGACTCATAAAGATGTACCAACATCATCAACTATACACCTCATGTATGTGCCAACTCATCAACTACTTGTCTCAACCATGTATCCAACATGTACCTCAACCATATACCAAATACATATACCAATATAACCATCAAAAATTCTCTAGCAATACATCACACTATTCATAACCAAATACAATAAACCATTACATCAAACCATGTGCCACAGCCTCACTGTTATACAACCTCTATCTGTAACATACCTCAACCAAAATCCCTCATCAATTTCATCATCCAAATCAGATTTGTAACTCTGTAATATACCTGGTGTATATGATCACATACTTGAAAACCTTCCTTAACTTTAACAACAAGATACTAGCATTTTATCAAACTTTACTTTAGTCTCACATGACTAATTTTGGATTAGTCAACATTCCTAGTTTGCAATAATCATAACTATGTACCTATAATGAATAAAGATCTGAAAATGGTACACAATGTTATTTAGTGTCTTTTATGCAATTCCTCTAGATTTCACTACTTGGAACCTCTCATAAAAGGAGTTATAGCAAAAATTGCATACCTTGTTGAATTATGGCTTACTCTAGAGATTGAACTTGTAGAGAATTCCCCGCACATAATTGTATAGATATAAAAATGGTACAAAACAACCTACATATTGTAGTCTAACCAATACTCTTGTTCTTATTGAATTTGGATATGTTATGAAGAAGTTATGACATTTTTACCCGAAAAACATGTTTTAGACTAGTTTTAGGACTAGCCACAAACCCTATTTTCCATGGAGTGTAACTCCAAAAATACAACGATCCACAAGATGAAAATTTTATCATAGCTACTTGGATATTTTTGCTCAACGACCTAACAATTTCACAGTATGAACCATTCTAGAAAACAATTTATTTTGAAAATGGTGAGATGACCTGTAAATAACATACCTTAGAAAGCATCATCAAAAGAATTTATCCTCCCTTGAATTTCGGCCTTTTCTACTTCACCTTCCCTCTGAAATTAGGATTATATATCCTTTGGTTACCTCAGTCACTTGTAGATATTCAATATTATCAAGTGTTATTAAAATGAGAGAGACTTGCCTCTTATTTATACTTTCATGTAGCTTCCTCAAGAGGTTACCTTTTAACCATCTTAACCCACTTTCCTTATTTTAGGGTTGACCCACTTCTAACCACTTGTCCACTTAGTAATTTATCCATTAACTTTATTATTTAAATAATTTATTTTGTATCCACTTTGAATTTTAGTACACTCATCTCTTCACTTTATTATTTACCTTCTAAAATCTCTTAAACCACTTTTACTACTTTGACCTTTTGGGGCTTCTAGATGACTCATGAGGGTTCTCTAACTTCACATGGCCATAAGTCTTTAATCGTGAGGAGTTGTGTGACGTTCCACATACCACCAGAAATGGCATGACATGTACTATCCATATAGAATATCTGTACCTGCAAATATATCAAAACTCATACAAGTATCCATCAAACAAACTTGGGTCCATTATCCAAACATTTCTCCAACTTCACATGGCCATAACTCTCTAACCCTGTGGAGTTATGTGACGTTCCACATACCACCAGAAATGGCATGACATGTAACATCAATCTAAAATAGTATTTCCTACAAATATATAAAAACTCATACCATTATCCATCAAACAAACTTGGTTCCATTACCCAAACATTTGTGCTACTATAATTTGCTACCGGACTTTCTTCAAGGGTTTACATCAATAACAACCAACCCAAATAATAAACAATATCCACCTTTGGCATTGATGGAAACACTTTGATGCAATACTGAAGTCATATCACTCATGCTCCCCATTTACCTTTACCTTTGCATTTACCTTTGCATCTAATAAATCTCTCCCCCTTTGTCATCAATGGAAAATGTATCTTTCCATCTGGGGCAGCTCCCCCTAAATGAACTGTCCTTGGGGATACTCCCCCGACTGAACTCTTCCTGAAACTAATCTTCCAACCTGAATTGTCCTCTTTATGGTGATTCCTTGTGTAAATATAAGACATATAATATAAGCATTCAAAAGAATTCATTTTGGAGTAGAAATTACTCTGAGTCTCTGGCGTAGATACTCAAAGGCTTCCCGTGGAAGCAGTTTTGTAAATATGTCTGCCACTTGTTCTTTTTTTCCCACATATTCAAACCCGATGTTCTTCTCTATAACATGTTCCTGTAGAAAGTTATACTTTATTAGAATGTGATTCATCTTGGAGTGCATCACTGGAATCTTTGAGATAATGATGGCACTTGTATTATCACAATAGATTGGAATGGGATCATCATATTGAACCTGTAGATCGATCGAAATTTTTTTCATCCATAGAACCTGTGTACAACATCCTGCTCTATAATATACTCCGCCTCAACTGTAGATAAGGATATTGATGATTTTTTCTTGCTTAGCCATGATACTAAACACTCACCCAAGTAGAACACTACTCCACTGGTGCTTCGCCGGTCATCAATGCAACCTACCCAATCTGCATCAGTGTAGGCAATAAGTGATAGATCCTTTCCTTTCAGATACCATAATCCAAACTCCTTTATTCATTTGAGATATCTGAAAATCCTCTTTATTGCTAATACATGTGATTCCTTTGGTGCTTCTTGAAATTGTGCCACCTGTCCAATTGCCTACATTACATGTGGTCTAGATGTTGTCACATATAGTAAGCTACCAATCATTGGCCTATATTACCTCTAGTTTGTAGAATTTGAATAATCATCTTTGCTCAACTTACAACTAGTTTGCATAGGAGTGGTAACTAGTTTGCAATCTTCCATTCCGAACCTCTTTAGCATTTCTCTGATATACTTAGTTTGAGAAATAAAAATTCCTTGGTTGCTTTGGCATATCTGAAGACCCAGAAATAAGGATAGTTCTCTAAGTAATGACATTTCAAATTCATTTTGCATATCCTTTGAAATTTTTTGGCTTAACCTGTCATTAGTACTTCCAAAAACAATAGCATCAACATAAATTTCAATCAATAAAATACTACCTTGAGATACCTTGATGTAGAGGTTGTTGTTTTCACTTCCTTTCCATAGTTTGTAGGGGGTTTTATCATTGTTCTTTCTGAGCATTACTCTGTTTTGAATGTGAATTGTTGTATGCACTGCATGTGTCCAAAAAATATCTGTCAATTTGGAATCCATTATCATTGTTCGAGCTATTTCCTGTGTAATTATCATCCATTATGATAATGTTCCTTTGTCTCTAAACCACTCTCTGAACCAATCTATGAATCCATGCTCTCGTCCACTGTCATATATCTCTCCAAACTTGCTAATTGTTCTTATGAATCCATCTCTATCCATACTGTCCAAGACTCTACTTGCGCAACTTTCCATAATGTTGACCCATTTATCACTATAATATCATGAAGTCTTGATTAATGTATCAAACTGTACTTTTGCTAACTGATTTCTCTTAATCTTTCTTATCAAATTTTCAAGTTGCTTGAAGGATGTTTCTTTGGCCTATCACAGCTATCGCATAGACTCCCCATATCTAATATTCATATTACCTGGGAGTCTCTAAGACAGATGGCTCAGAACAATT
Source organism: Picea glauca (assembly GCA_000966675.3). Classification (NCBI taxonomy): domain Eukaryota; kingdom Viridiplantae; phylum Streptophyta; class Pinopsida; order Pinales; family Pinaceae; genus Picea; species Picea glauca. Next base: position 399,329 of record JZKD02S0634206.1, on the reverse strand, counting down.
TCGGCTCTAATGTGTATTCATCATCATATTCATTGGTAGATTCATCATCTCTTTGAGCTCTGACTTCTTTCTTTCTATCTGTGGATTCATATTTCACTACAATGCCTAAAAGTACAATCTCTTGAACCTGTTCCTTATTGTTATAACCCTAAATTCCTCCATACATGCATCCATGGCACTTGCCCCTCTTTCTTGCTATTTTTTCCAAGCCATCACTGAGTTTCTCTTCTTAAAAGCTCCATTTTTGAAGATGTATGCACCCTGCATCAATACTTCCCATGTACATACACATGTTGCACCACTAAAACCCACGTATACTTGCAAAAGTTGAAAAAATTAAAAGGTTGCAAGGAATTCATTGAGATTACGGGCTATTGGGTAGTTTCCCATCTAATCCATCGCTTATAGCCCGTCACCTAGTCAAATAACCATCCTTTTCCCATATAAAAGGAGGTGTTGGTGTCTCATTCCAAATCTAAGCATAAGAATAGTAAAACTGTTCCTGTTTCACATCCCCTCCTTGCCCTAAGCATTTGCAGCCTTGTTGTAAGAATTGCCTCAAAATTCCTCATTTTTTCCTTTTTCCTCCATCATAACCTAATCCATGAAGGTTGAGAAGAAAAATATACATGAAGGTGCACTTGGAGCTTGGTGAAGAGGATTCCAGACTAGGTTCGAGGAGCATTAACCGAAACTGGTTATAAGTAATCATTGCATTATAAATAAAAGAAGTACTTTTCCTGTCCCAAAACATGATGTGTCGAATGTTTGCATTTGATATATGTTTTTATTCTAACATATAAACCTTATTTATGTATGAAATGTATGTTTTTAGTTCTCTGTTTATCTGTCTTTGAATGTAGGCCAGCCTTGGGAGGAGGTTTGCAATCAACAAATCTATCAAACGCGAAAGGATTTACATCGGACGTGGAGTAAAGGTACATTTATTGGATCCTTCTCATTTTACTTTTCTTGCATAAGTCTGGGGTATGTTTTCGATAGTTAGAGAAGTAGGAGACTTTTAAGCGGTTATTGATTTTCCTACATTGTAAACCCTGGTGTAGCCATAGGGGAGTTTTTCCTGCTAGCAGAACTGACGACCATACTGGGGAAGCCTCAAGGGTTTTAGGGGATGTTTTGGGTGTTTGATTGGTTTTATACCTTTTTAGTTTATTTGTGAGTTTGTTGAGTCTTTCAAGGGGTCTGGTCACCTATTGGTGCCATACCAGTTCTCCCTACAATGTCAGTTTGTCTGTTTGTTTTCTTTTTTCAAGAAGCACAAAGGTGTACGCAACCTATTATGGGTCAACACACATACATACGCACCCTGATTTATAGACAACCCATGTACATATGCATGTTGTTTAAGCATCAATTGCGTACCTGTGTTAAGAATTTTTTTTTTAGAAAAGACAGTCAAACTCTTCCCTGATTGAAGTTTTACTTCTCAGGGTTTCTTGATTAAGTGCAGTGTCTCTAATTTTTACAGTCAAAGATTGGGTTAGATGTCAGTTTTCTTGTCTTTTTCAAGATTTCTTGTGTTTACCTCAAAAGGGTTTTAGGCGAGTTTTTGAGTCTTTGATCAACCTGTTTGGTGTCTTTAGTGACTCCCTGTGATCTGCAGTGGGTCGGAGGTCAGTTTCAGTCTTGCCTTGTTTTTCACTTTTTCCCCTTTCACTTGCTTTAAAGAAAAAGAAAAAGAATTTATTTCAAGTTTCTTGTTTGAAGCATAAAAAAATAGAAAAAGATTTCATTCCTTAGTTTGGTAAAGTAGTTAGGGTTTAGTTATTTTACTTGACAAGAAAAAGGAGTTCAATTTTTAAGTTCTTTAACTAATTTCATAGAATTTAAGTAGCTCGTAGTCGAGTGAAATTTCATTTTTAGTTAAAGATCTTGAAAAAGTTAGTTATGAAAAGTTGGTTTAAAGAGTTAGTTGCAAATCTTTATTGTTAAATAGAAGTAATTTTTCTTTCAATTTCATTTTCTTCTCCTTCTTCATCTCCCATACACATCACTAGTTTCACTGCTATTTCCTTGAGTTAAAACAAGCCATTTAAAACGAACGCTAATTAAAATTTATTAGACTTTATGTTTGTAGGGTTAATCAACTAGTTTAGGCTAGAGCCTTGAATTAGTTTGGAGAGGAAACTCTTCAAGGCTTATAAACAAACATTGGAGTCAGATCTAGGGAGTGTAAAAAGTCTAGTGATGTGAAAGTTATCCAGGACCCCCCTTTAACAAAGGGGCTAAACACGAGGTCGTGTGAGGAAAGGTAGCGTAGATAACCCCTCCAAAGCTGGACCAAGCATAGTGGGGAACACATATTGAGGACTTGTCATGGGATACTATCATTTTCATTTTCCTACAGAGCTTTATGGACCTCGAATTTGTTCGATATCCTTATTTTGATTTCAGACCACTTGCTTTCTATACCCTCCATAGGTTTCAGTCTTGTTACCCTGCTCATTATGGTCCACCCAACTGTCGACTGTACCCGCCTGGTGACTATTTGTGAGCTGGCAACTTAGTTGCCTTTATCCTAGGGACTTACATAGGTGAATGTGGGGGTACACTAAAATAACTTAGGAAAACATCCGGCCACGCTTTGCAGATTATACCTAGAGGGTGCTTTCATGTTCGAGTTTCACTTGCATCGGTAAGTTGCTCTAGTGTTGGTTGGCGTAACTATTCTTCCAACTAAATAGTGGTTTGCTTGCTTTATATTATAGGAAAATTTCTAGTGTGTGCCTGTTTCAAAATGTTCGTAAAAGCCTTATTGTGTTGTTTCATCTGGTTTCAAGGGGATATCATCTCTCCCATGGGTACTTTAATACCCTTCATCTTTGTGAATTTTGTGGGAAAAAGGTCCTGATATTCATGCAACAACTATGTGATCTTAGCAATAGTGGCCTCATCCCAATAGTCTCCAAAGTTTTCCAGTTTAGGTGTTGTCTCTATTCCTATATTAACTTTCTTGATCTTAATGGGTTTCCCAGTAAAAGGTAGTTCAACTCTAGGCCCTTCTATGTCTCTCTGTCCTTTTGTTTCTGCGATGTTCACGTTCCTAGGATCATCGTCTTAATCAACATTGATATTGTAACAGCCTTGCAATTTCTGAAGAGAGGTGCAGTCCATTCATCCTCTTATTGCTCCACATGGAGGCTACGTGCCTCCTCAAATTTTTTTTGTCTTACTATCTGTAATGCTTGGTCCACTGTAGGATATTGAATTTCAAACAAAAAGGTGGTTACAAAGTTCTGAGTCATACCTTCCCAATTTGTAGTAATGAGGCGCAGTTTAGCTTGTAGATACCAATTAATAGCTATTGTGTCCAGAGTGTTAATGAATTTGTGCACCCACTACTCCTGAGGAATGTTGTTCCAGGCTTCCTCGCATCTGCACACATGGTCTTTCAGGCAGCTTTGACCTTTGTATCAAATTTCCCACCCCTCTTTCTGGTCTGATAACCACGTTGTCATCAAAGTACGACCTTGCACCCATTTTGCAATATTGTTCTTATGTGTTCCCCACCATCTTGCTAGAGTTGCTTTCAGAGCTTCGTCCAGTCCCAACAACCTCTGTTTCACTGGTACAACTTTTTCAAATTCCAATAATAAATTTTCTAAGTGGTTCAAACCATCAAAGGTGGGTAAATTACTTACTGTTGTGTCGATCCAGTGAACTTCTCTAGTCAATTTGGCATATCTCCACGCAGAAACTTCGTACATCTTATTTTTCTAGTTCTCCAGTGCTTCTTCTGAATCTAATGAAATGTTCTCTCACTTCGCCAGCTCAAGTTCCCATCTACTATAGGATTGATGTAATCCTACTGTCTTGCTATCAATTTGTAAATATTATCTAATTCATACACGCGATCTTCTTATTTGATTGGCTCTGTGTACTTGCGACCTTCATCAGGATCTAAAGGTGCAATGAACCTAAGGCCATCTCCTTCAAACATCATTCTTATTTTCTTTATATTGACTACAGTCGAATTATTAAAGGCCCAATCGATTCATAAAAATGCAAGATAAGGACAACTCTCATCCACAATTTCAATGACTTCAAAATCTACAAACATCCTTACCTCGTCGATGTCCACAGGGACATGCTTCAGTCTTCCAAATGGGCTTACTGCCTATTGATTAGCCATCCTGAGCCTGATAGGTGAGTAGATAAACTTCAGTTTTCCCATCAGTGCCTAGGTCTTCTTCGTCATGACATTGACCTATGACCCTAAGTCGAGGACCACATAATCTATATCATAATCTCCTATCTGATCATTAAGGTGTAGTTCCTTATTTGTCCTTCTCTTCTTGGATAGTTGATGTACTGATTTATTATGCAAGGGATCTACCCTTCCTATCTCATACTATCTAACCAAGTTTTGTAGTTCTTGTATGGATTTTCCATCTTTAGGCAACTCAATGAATGTGTATAAGAAACTGACAAGTTTACTCACCTCTTTTCCATCTCCAGGAGAAGTAGATTGATCAAAGGCCAGGGGCATTCCACATTATCTTACTTCTGGTCATGCCTTTGATGAAGAAGATTGATCTCCTCCAAAATCTCATCTTGCCTCTTCAAATATCTACTTCTCCTTCCTCGGATCAAACTCTTGTGTCTTCTCTGTAGATTTTCTGATTCCTGATCCCTTTGTATTCTTCTCTTGAGTCACTATGTCTTCCCCTATAACAATGCCTCCTCTAGTGATAACAACAAATCTGGGGTCTTCTCCATGGGGTTCTTCTTTGATTAGTTGGACTTTTTGGTTTCCTCCTCGTCTCTCCTAAAGTTTGGCTAACGACACAAGGCAATATTCAATGACATGTTTGAATGAGTTGCAGTAACTACAAGTGGTACAAGGGTTATGACAGTCCCTTGCCAAGTGTCCTGGCTACACACAGTGATAACAAATGATCTATCCATGGCCTCGACCCATACCTCCTCCTCTTCCTCTTTCTCTGAATCCATCACGAAGGTTGAAATTTCCTCTCCCTAGGGAATTATACTGCGTAGTGTTTCCTTCTTGTTGTACTTCACCTTGAATTTTCTATATATCCCTTGACCTTTCCTGCATGAGATCATAAGCTCTGCAATCTCTATCATCATGCCCCACCAGCTTACAAAATGTTAAATACAGATTTGTGGACGTCTGCAAATATTTTTGTATGTAATAACATTCACCAGGGCGATGTTGATTTCTACATACCTTGCACCAGGGTAGGGTAACTTTCTTCATTGGGCTCGAAGCTCCAGAGGCCAAGTATTCATGAAATAGGGGACAGTTCTCCTTCTCGTGGCCTTCAAATTTTCATCTGATACACCAGATGTCTTCTTGTTTTTCTTTTCCCTTTTCTTTCTTCATATCTTCGACCTGCAATGATAAAATAGTTAGATGAATCATGATTTGACTCATACTTGCATTGGATTCTCCCATTAGGGATGATTCTGATTTCATTGCGATCTCTAGTGACTTAGCTTGTGAAGAAATCCTCTGCTCCATTAGAGGGACTCTAATGTGAGGTAGGAGGGCAGCGATGAACCATTCTTTGTTCTTCTTTTCTGGGATTTGGAAAGTCAACCAGCCCGTTAAGGTTTTAAACCTCTGATCAAATTCCCAAATAGGTTTAACTACCCTTTGTTTGATTTGCTTTAGTTATGTAATGCATTGCGACTTTGACTTAGGTTTCTTGAATTCAGAAATCAGTGCAGTCTTAAAGACATTCAACAGTTTAGGTGCAGCTCCCTGGAAAAATTTCATGTACCAACTTAGTGCACAGTCTCTTAGGGCAGTCCTAAACTGATCTCTCTTGATAGCTTCATCGGTGATGTTCTTAATGCTCCACACAACTTTTCATAAGAATCAATGTTGATCAGGATGTTCTGATCCATCTCCTCTAATGGTGGGTAATCTCATCTCATCTACCATAGATCTTCCTAGATTTCCTGACTGAATAGGTACCGAGCTACTTGTATCAGTGCTCTGAGGGCTCTGATAGATTATGTCACTATGGTTACTTATAGATGTTGAATTATTAGGAGGAATAATAGTACTTACTTCAATAGTCTAGGCAGTCCCTGAAGCTTCTCGTTCTTCTTGATGGGTTTCTTTAGTCTTTCCTTCCTCTGTCCCAATGGTTTGTGAATGCTCTTTGTCTGTCAGATCTGCCTCTTCTCCACTGTAGAAACCCTCGTCTCCGTAGTTCTTCTTAAATATGTTCGTAAGAGGAACTTCTCTGAACTCTCTCCCACTGCGCATATGTCCAGCCTCTATGTCGTTGTCACTGTCTGAGTTCTTGAACATTAGCTCCTTCAATCCAACCGATTATTGTAGTTTCAATATGTTCTTCTCATACAATAGCATATTGATCTTCAACTTCAGAAAATGTAAAAAAATTCCTCAAGGTCCCTTAAAGAAGTATCTCTTAGCTTGGCTATACGATTCCACTCTGTCAACAACAAACTCAGTTATATACCCTCCAATGGTGCTATCAAACCAATGGTATACTTCTCTTGACACAACATTGTAAACTATCTTGACCTTATTGACCAACATTGACATCCAAACCAAAGGTGATCTAATTCTAACTTCAAACTGGGTATCTGCTAGTCTGGATAGCCACTCGTATAGCTCCTAATGAATTCCTCTAAAAAAACTCTCCTGTATATCAGTGAAGATATATCTTCCTAACTAATCCTCTGTGATAAGATTAGGGTTGTTATTCTGGGCTTCAATGAAGTCCTTCTCTTGATCCTCTATCCACTTCTGAATCTATGTCTTTGATGGAAACCACCTTGACATTCCCTCAAGAAGATCTTGGTCCTGGCAATGGAACCATTTGTTGGCACAGGGGAAGACCTAGGGTTCAGCTCTAACAACACACCAACAAGCCCTAACTACTAGCCCTTTTAGCAACACCTGCGAAGAAGATGCAGTCTCACCCAAAGTAGCTATAGGGGGTTGCAGGATAGAGGTGTCTACAACCAAAGGAAATGCAGAATGGATCCACAGAAATAACACACAGTAACTTAGTAATATTTATCTTCCTCTAAACCTACTGCGCAAGTTATAGCTCAGATCTAACACAATAATGCAATCAACAGTATATTAGAGAGTAAAATAACACAACATCAATCACACACAACACAAGATATACGTGGTTCATCCTCTCTCTAGGGCTTCCACATAATTGTGCTTTATAATATATTAGATGAAAGAATACAGTTCTATCTACGCTCTTAGCTTGCATATCTTCTCTGTTTCTCTCTTCTCTCCTTTTCCCTTCCCTGCTCACCCAGCTGTAGGGTTGATCTTTGCACCTAGTTGAAGATATTACAATATAGAATACTCTCAACACAACACTTGTCTCTCGCAATAGAAACAATCACTCTAGTAACAACAACCACTATCGAACCCCATCCCAGGTCCTCTTGACCTTTATTTATACATTAAAATATCTCACCGAGATCCTTAGGCTTAAACCTAGGTGTCCAAAACCCTAATTACCAAAACCCTAGGTGTCTAAAACCCTAGGTCAACTTGACCCGCGTTTTCAGGACTTCACCAGCCTATCATTCCTTCTTTCTCGCATGGTGCACCAAAGCGTCCAATGGTGGCTTTCTCTTGCTTCCTGAGTTGTCCACGATCCATATTCCTTGTTGATCTATCATCCTTGATTTCCTCATCCAATGGCTTGACTTCTCTTGCTTCGTTTCATCTTTTTTTCTCTTTTGGCTACTTTGAACCAATATCAGTCACTCTGTCTTCTGTGCAGTTCACATTTTGCCTTTTCTTCCTTGATTTTCACTTTCTTCCATAACCAAGGGCCAACATACATAGTGTGCAGTCGACAAACCTGAAGGCCAACCAACATTCTGAAGGAAAGAAAAAATAGTGAAACAAGAAGGGTAAAGGGAATAAGAAACCCAACAACAATGTTGGCGGGGGAAACACATAGAAGAGAAAGTCAAAGTATCGGTGTAACCTTTGCATGGAGGACAACCTGGCTCACCTGTGACCCCAACTTGTGGAGGCCCATAATTTATTGGTGCAACAACAACCTGATGTGTTAAAGAACCCATTTCCACATGGGAAAAATATGACTCAAGCCTCTTCAAGTGTGGATGGGGGAAGTCAGGGACCCCCTGTGTATTCTAGTAATCCCTCGACCACGGATGTTTATATGATGAAAGGTGACACTTACATAAAAACTAGGGCACATGATTATGGAATGCCAGAAACCCATCTATTCCTCTCTAGATTGAGAAGATGATGGGTGAAACAATGACATGCATCCCGAAAGGGGTGTTCAAGAAAGCTTCCCATAATCTGAACGTAAGGGCCGCCTAGAATTACTCTATGGTGGAGGATTTGTCAAAAACCCCTTGCATGATGTCTTATTTGGAGGTCCTCTAGAGTTTCCCTTCGCAGAAAAAGGCTTTGTTGTTCGCTTTGGGATCTACTGAGACCTATAATTCAAGAACGATCATTCTTGATACAACTGACTTGAAACCTTGTGTTGGCTCTTGACCAAGTTCTGAGGATTCTTGGTCATGCTTGACCTATTTTGTCACTTCAACGTAGGTTGAAGGTGGAGCACAAGACGAAGCGTATATCATAGGATCTCATCCCCTTTTAGGGATTTTTGGGTTTTGGGATAATGTAATGGATGTGGGAATGTCAGCCCATGGGTATGCCATGTATAGGCACGATTTTGTAAATATATAGAAGACCAAGCGATGTAAGGAGGTATGAGGAGAACATCTATGTGATGTTGAGCTATGTGCCAAAGTGCTAAGTGTGGATTGTAATTTCTTTGTGCATACTGTGTTCAGACTTGCAGAGTTAAGTGTAAGTCATATGTAGTGCCGAGTGCGAGTAATTGTAAGAAGGCTTTGTGTTGTAACCTAGCTCGGGGAAGGAGGATCTGACGAGGTGCACATATATATCCTATCCTATGTAGAGTAGGGTTTTTGGTGCTCTGTGCATGTAGAATATTGACAGAAGCTAATAAAGAAAAGAAGAGTTGGTGGACGTAGCCCCAGGGTGGGGATTAGCCACGTATATCATGTGTTGTGAATGCTTTGTGCTTATGGTTATTCTCTTGTGTACATGATTAAATGCTTAGTGATTTTATATAGATGAATTGTAGATAGATCTATTGATGCTTTGTTCTTAGTAATATAAATGAATTCTAGATCTGATCTATATGTATGTGCTAAGTGCTTCTATATGTTAGATCTAGTTGAATACTGCGTTGATTTTTTATTAGGGTTTATCTACATTGTAAACTAAGGTTGGATATTACTGATCTATGATTTCTAAGTGCTCTATTAGGGTGTGAAAATCATAGATCTGTGTCCCAGCTAAGGTTGCAGACACTGAAGTCCTACAACCACCCCTGCCTCTACCTCGAGTGATACTTCATCTGCTTCGCAGGTGTTGCCAAAAGGGCTGGTAGTTAGGGTTTTGTTGGTGTGTTGTTGTAGCATTGAACCCTGGGTATGACCCTATGCCAACAAATGGTTCCATTGGTGGGACCTGAAACTTTGATTGATGGGAACTAAGGAAAAAGGAGCTTTGTGTGAAGATCAGAAACTGAAACTGTGATTGCTGGGAACTGAGGAAAAAAGGATCTTTGTGCGAAGATCAGACTTGAAACCATGAAATCTCTGTGTGGAGATATATTTCCCTAGTGCACAGTATTCTACTCGATATATGAAGCTATGTGCTAAGAAAAGAAGCCTGATGTGAAGAAAAGAGGTAAGATCTATAAGCTCTGTGCTTTGTTAAAGGTAAGAATAGTGAAAAGTTTTAGATCTGAAATCTTTTTTCTCCGCTGAAAGGTAATATAAGTGGAATTTTTTTTTTTCAAGAGTATGGATCTAGGTATGTTTGATAAATTTTATCCTAGCTTGAAACGTAGGGCATAGCTAGAAGAAAAGAGGTTTGATATGAGTAGATATGATAGAAATAATGAAAGATATGTTATACCTATGCATAGAAAGAATGTTTGGACTAACAAATGAATGCAGGATCATACAAAGAATTTTTTGCAGATTAGCTACTATGATTCTAGTGCGAAGTACAGGAAAGGTTGGGGATCATTTAAGAGAAAATGAGGATTAACCCTTTGTTACAGTTGCAGAAGACCGGGACATCTGGCTAAGGTATGCCCTGGTAGAATATCTAGTTGTCTTTGTTGTAAAGCTATGGACCATGAAGTATTGGATTTCCCTAGAATGATTGCTAAGCTTGAAAGAATGAATATGAGACAAGAAAACCCTAAGGAAGGTAAATAAATTGATACCATGGCAGAACCCTAGAAAGAATCAGAGACTGTACTATTGAAAATGAAAGAAACCTTGAATAACTACAAAGATACTAATCTATTAGACATCTTAAAAGAGAAAGAGAAAATAGAAGTAAGAATAAGAGACTTCGACATTGACTGTGTTCTGGATGAGGAAACACAAGTAAGTATCATGACAGAAAGAACTTGGGAAGCTTTAGGAAAGCCTGATATGATTCCTTCATTGGGAGGCATGGGATTATTTAGAGGAAAGATGATAACCCTATGTGGAAGACTGACACAAACATCTATGAGTGCTCATGGAACTTCGACAGAGGAAGAATTTGAGGTTGTTAAATTTGTTGAGAACAACGCCCCATTTTCTATTTTGCTAGGAAAAACTTGGATTGAGAAAGATCGGATCCGAAGAAAACAAGAAGAGGAAGCTCTAGAACAGAAAAAGAAAGAACTAAGAGATTTCATGGCTAGGAGAATAGCACACTTACTGAAAGAACAAGTGGACTAGTCGAAGCTACTAAGGACAAGAGATATGGATGTCAAAGTTAAAATAACATAGACAGACTTGAAACACATGTCTGCACAAGAGAGTAGAGCACCTACTTCAGAAAAAGAAGAAGTATTATTCTCGAACCTTATGGAATAATCTCATCAACGTGAAGTTACTATGTTGGGTACAGATAAGAATTAGAATGGAAAGAGGAATATTGAGATGAAGCTCACTGGAAAGAAGGCTAGAAAGATAAGTAAGAAGAAATATAAGATCGAAAATTTAAAGAAGGTTCCAGAGGGAACTTTGCAGAAGGAAAATTTGCAAAATTGGAACTTCGTCGAGATATAAGAACAACGTCACATGGCACTTTGCCACAACAATATAGCTATTGGGAATAGTATAATCATTAGACTGATGCCTTGAATGGGTAGAATGACATTTATGGTTAGACAACCCGCCATCAGACTGTTAGGACCACGCTGTAATGGAAAAAACTGAGTTAATGAAGGATTTTCACCCGTTGCAAGAGATTCATTGCCGAGTTATCTATTTATCCCATCGCGCCATACAATGAGAACACTTTTTCCAAACATGATTATCTGAGCCCACAGAATAGTTTATTTCTCACAGTGATCATCACGTTATTTCCATCCATTGCATTGCATTGAGTAGTTACTTAACCCGAGATATTCAACCACGGGCGTGTATGTCCGAAGAACTCAACGCAGATGAAGAAGCTGTGAAGGATGTACTGATTGACCTCATAAATGAACGTGTAATGTCTATGGGTGTACAAGCATCATCGATGAGAGGAGTGCAAGCCTCTCCATCAACTACTCATGGATCCAGACCATCCCGAGTCACAACAAAAAAGAGAACCAAACACAGAGATGACCTAGCAAATGTGAAGCTAATCCCAACCATATTACCTGACTACATCCTGCCTCTAACCGACACTGTGATTCGTGATAGTGTGCCAATAGATATTGAGTACACCATGGTTATTGCATACCTCCCGAGGCAGATACGTGCAGTTTGAGTGCAGAAAGACAAGATCGCAGCGTTGAGGTTCAGTGACTTCAACCTAGGGGATCATAAGAACCATAACATTCTCACCCCATATAAATACTTGATCAGGATGAAGGGGAAGAACTTAAAGATAATCCCCCAGCCATGGACGATGAACCTCGCACAGTCCACCCTATTGAACATAATGAAAATACCACACTTTGGAAGGCACCAAGAATTCAACGCCTGTGTCAAGCTACTACTTTCATGTTACCATGGTGGATACTTATGGCTAGACCGTCATATCACAGTCAATCCGACATTGATCCATAGGATCACATGATTGATTATGCAAGGACCTGATCTGCAGGAATTCTATCTAGGAAAATCCATCGATCGTCCACTAGCACAAAAGATCAAGGATACATACGACAATGTCAAGAAGGGGACGTGAGGCTATAAGGTAGCTTCCATCCATAATGGCACAGTGTGCCTAACATGCCAGTTAATAGTTGGGAACTATTAAAGAAGAACAAACCCATGCAGGTCATAGGATTTTTCTTTGACCTTATAGGGAGGTGCGTGGAAGGCCTACAGATGAACTGGGAGAGGTACCTAGTTAATCAGTTGGAACTAGACTACCAAGAAGCACAAGATCAGGGCTATGAGTTTCACTTTAGCTGGCTCCTGATCCTCATCACTTTTATCACTTGGGAGATGCCGGAAGGTGTGACCTTCCTGGATATTGAACCATTCGAGCAGCTTGCTGTGAAGTTCACCACACTCTAGTACTCAAGTGACATGAACAAACAGTGGCAGACAAATGTTGTTTTTAACACATATTACCTCCAACAGAAGAGATCCATTGAATTTGAACCTCACATGACTCCAAACACCCTAGAAAGCTTCCGACCCCTGATGAAGTTCTGCGCAGATCAACATTTCATCTACATTACAGCATGAGCTGATGAACATAAGGAATAGCTTCAGTCATACTGTAAACTTATGGAAGAGGACCTTGAAGAGATCACTAAGGACTGGTCAGCGGACCTCCTTATCCCCGCTGGCCCTGCAGAGATGTCTGACCCTAAACTTGACATCCTGAAGGAATCTCACAAAGAACAGTACACACCAAGAAACAACAGAAGGAAAAAGACTAAAAATGTCCAAGACTTAAGCAGCACCTTAAACAAGACTGCTTCAATGTCACCTGACCGAGGGGGTAATGACAAAGCAGAAGAGACAAATGGAAAATAAACTAAACAGAAGCAAGGCGAAGTAACATCGCTTAGAGACAAGGCTAATCCCCTGAAGAAGATGAAGGTTTATTCCCCAAAACCTTCTTCCTGAAAGAAATCTAGATCCACCATGACCAAGATGCAGAATGTACTCACTATTGATGATTTTGACTTCATCATAGTATCCCTAAAAAATGCCTCACAGGAAATCATGGAAAAACAAGAAGCTAAGTAGGAGGAAATGTACGATAGAATTGAGGTCGAACTCTGAGGGGTACAATAGACCCTTCAGTCCATCCAAGAAGTGTCCACTACACCCCTACCATTGGGAGAGCTAGAGTTGAGATATGAGCCAGCCCAACTCTGTTGACTAGCAGATGCGGTCGAAGCTCGCCTTCATCGTGCACAGGAAGAAAAGGAACATGCCACAGTGGCCTTAAAGAAAGCACAAGAGGACATTATAGATCAACATAGGATTGTGCAATAGGAGAAATACGACCTTCAGGCAAAGTTTGTAGAAGATAGGGAAAAAATCTAGAAGGAAAAAGAACAACTACTTGTGAAGCAGATTGGAATTGAAGAAGCAGTCATATGAGCACTTCGCTCTGTGACTGTCTTAGATTACAAGGCGGAGGAACCCGTGGAAAACCAAGTGGTGAAGCTTGCTGAAGCTATTTATTAGCTTCAATAGAGAGTTTCAAAATTAGAGCTACAAACAATGCCAAGCACTCCGCAGGAAGTGAGAGACCAAAGAGACACAACTGCTCAAAGCGCAGTTGAAAGGATTAGAGCATTAGCCACTGAACGCAAATAGATAAGCAGTTGAAGTGTGCAGAATTATGAGAAACTGTACAAGGACCTTGAACTAAATAAATTAGAATCACATCTCCAGGAAGTGAAGAAGGACGCAGTAGAAGTGAAAGCATAGTTGAAACTGTTGTCACTAGTTGAAAGGATGAAGACATCCTAGGAACAATGCACAGCTCAACAAAACGTCTGTGCCATACAAAGAAGAGTTATGGAAGTAACTCAGAGACTCCATTCGGTCCAAGATGCAACTTTCTTATTGTTCGAAGAGATTGAAGGCCAAGGAGAAGAGCTGGAACAAGTCGTCACTACAGCCGAACAATGGCTAGAGGGACCTGTCAATGAAGTAGTCATCCAAGAGTTCACCAAGTAGGAGGCCTTTGTTGTAGGAAAATCTGCCTGCGGACAAGTAGATCGACCTCTAAGGCTTGACCTTAACCCTAGACAGAAAAATGCTTATCGTGGACACTGACTTCCTTTCAAATCTATCTAAGCCTAATGCATGAGAAGGAGGGATGATAGAAGTACCTCTTAATTGACGTTTGTCCCTGCACGCTCCAAGTTGCGCTCCAATCCTTTTGCTCCTCGATGAGGTCTGTGGACAAAACAAGATACGACCACTTCCTACTCTATTGACATTAGCTTGAAAACAGATCTACCAATAAATGATAAGTTTATGCAACATCAAACACAAACTAGAAAGAAACAGGACAAGCTTGTCATATTAATGAGAATAACGACAGCAGTGCTTACAATCGTAGATGCGAATGCGACAGCTTCGTCAAATCCTCTTCGTCTAACCC
>JZKD02S0634206.1:327412-339370 GCA_000966675.3 Picea glauca | reverse complement strand
AGTAAAGTGGATTCTCAGGTATTTGAGAGGTACTTCTACTCATGCATTATGTTTTGGAGGTTCAAACACTTTTCTATAGGGATATGTTGATTCAGATATGGCAGGTGATAAAGATAGCAAGAGGATCACCATAGGGTATGTTTTTACTATAGGTGGAATAGTAGTAAGTTGGATAAAACTGCAAAAGGTTGTTTCACTTTCAACAATAGAGGCAGAGTATGTTTCTGCTACAGAGGCTAGTGAAGAGATGATTTGGTTACAAAGGTTTATGGAGGAATTGGGAAAGAAGCAAGAGAATAACAGGTTGTAATGTGACAGTGAGAGTGAAATTCATATTTCAAAGAACTCGGCCTTCCATTCGAAGACTAAACATATACAGTTGAGGTACCACTTCATACGATCCACCTTGGAAGATGGACATTTGAAGTTGGAAAAGATACACACTAGCCAGAATCCTGTAGACATGTTAACAAAGGGAGTAATCAAGGAGAAACTGATTTCCTTCTCAGTTTCAGTTGGTCTTCAAGAATGAAGATGAAGATGAGAAATTTTCCAGGTCTAAGAAGGTTCAGAGTCCAGCATATAGAATAGTGGTGGAGTTGTTGAGATCAGTCTCCAAGTGGGAGATTGTAGGTTGTGGAGCCTGATTATCTTCCTGATTCAAAGGTCTTTTTCCTTTCATCCGTGTTCATACCCCATGAAGTATTTAAACCCCAGGAGTATGTACACTCTTCCATGTGGGGGAGTGGAGAGGGGGCATACCTGCTGTGTGGGGTCCGGGAGCAAGTGGGGCGCCAGCAGGGGTTCAGGGGCAGCGTCCCCCAAAGAAAAAATTGCCTTGTAAATGTATATTATAATTTAATTGTAAATCTGGACCGTTCATTATAAGGTCGTAGATCTAATGGTAGAAATTATGTTAGGATTTTTTTCCCTAGAAGGCAACCCTCTGTTATGAGGTAAATGTATTGCGGCTATGCATTATGGTGAGTATTGTATTCTGAGAGAGGATACTTTGAGAGAAAGAAGAGGAATTTACAACGAGTTTTGTTGTAGGTTGTATCCCTTCATTTGTTGGATAATAATAAAGGAAGGACCTGGCAATTCCCAAGAAGTTCAGGCCCATAGTTCTATGCAATGTCATCTACAAACTCCTTACAAAAGTGATAGCCAGAAGACTCAAGCCTATCTTACCGAAAATCATATCCCCAGAGCAATCAGGTTATGTTGAGGGTAGACAAATCCTGGATAGCATCATCCTAGCCCATGAAGTGATTCACTCTTTGTAGAAGACCAAAACACCAGGTATGCCCCTTAAACTAGACCTCTCTAAAGCCTTTGACAAGATAAGCTGGGAATACATGCGTGCAATGCTCCTCGATTTTGGTTTTGATTAGCGCTGGGTGACTTGGATTCTGAATCTAACTTCCTCAGCTTTCTTCTCTCTTCTCATCAATGGTGTTCCCTCGTGACCCTTCTCCCCCTCAAGGGGAATTAGACAAGGAGATCCCCTCTCCCCTTTCCTCTTCATCATCTTAGCTGAAGGTCTTAGTCGTTCCATCTGGGCAGCAGTCGAAAACAACCTTCTGACAGGTCTCCCCTTGCATGGCATCTCCCCCCCTATCTTTCACAGCCAATTTATGGATGACACTCTTTTGATGGGTAGCCCAACTGTCCGTGAAGCCAACTCTCTCTTAGTGATCCTCCAAACCTTCTCAGACGCCTCAGGTCTGGATTGTAACAAGGATAAATCCCAAATCTTCTTCTTCAACATGCCCCCTCTGATCCAGCGCCATATCTCTGATATCCTAGGTTTCAACAGAAGCTCCCTTCTGTCCAAATACCTTCGCATTCCCTTGATTGACAATGCCCTCTGGAACTCCTCTTGGGAACATCTTTTTTCTTCCTTTACTAAGAGGCTTTCTTCTTGGACCTTCCGAGCCTTAAACCTTCCCAATCGTCTTACTCTTCTCCAAGCTATTCTTCAGGCCCTTCTGATATACACCTTTTCAGCGCTGGCTGCCCCAAAGTTCGTTCTCACAACCATCAAAAGCCTACAAAGAAACTTCATTTGGAAAGGCCTCAACTCAGGGAAGAAAATAGTGCTAGTCAGTTGGGACAAACTCTGTTGACCCAAGGAGCAAGGTGGCTTGGGATTACGAGATCCCTTCATAATGAACAAGGTTCTAAGCGCCAAAATTTGGTGGCGATGGTTAAAAAACCCCAGGGATCTCTGGGCCAGACTTTGGAGGAAGAAATACACTCCAAATGTGGCAGAGAAGAACCTAATTCGATGGAATGGGGACAACCTAGGCTTCTTAATCTGGATAGCAGCCAAGCAGAACAGACAGCTGGTGACTCGGCATGCCTTCTGGGAAATCGAAAATGGGGAAACTGCTCTTTTCTAGAAAGATTCCTGGCAACAATGGCCAATTCTGGACACTGAGGACTGGGCTAGAGACATCTGTACCCAAGCTACATGGGCAGGCCTGACAAGAGTAGTTGACTATTGGCAGGACAATTCCCTGGAAGACGCCTAGTGTTGTTGGTACTTGGACAGGGAACGTATTAATATGGAGGTGCATATGGACCTGGCACCTTGGCAAGAAGAAATGGCCAAATGAAAAATTCTCAAAATTGTAGGATAGGATATCCTTTGGTGGGGGTACAGGCCACAGGGCACCTACAACACATAGGAATCCTACTAGATCAAACCTCAAATAGACCCCCTCCCTGCTAGGAAAGTTTGGCACAAAATCTGGAGTCTTAAACACTGGCCCAAAATCACCCTCTTCCTCTAGCTTGTCTCCCATTCAAGCATCCTCACCTGGGATAACCTCTTGAAAAGGGGTTTTGTTGGGCCCTCTATTTTCATACTTTGTGGAGAGGCCAAGGAATCCATGAACCATCTCCTCAATTCTTGCCCTTATACTACTCAAATATGGGATCAAGCGGCGCTTATCATGTGCACCTCGGACCGCCACAGAGACAGCATCATCGATACCATTACGAACTGGAGGGACCAGGCTTTCCATTCCCCCTCCTCAATCGTATTTGGTAGCTTCTTCTAGGTTTCATCCTTTGGAAAACTTGGAAAGAAAGGAACAAAAGACTTTTCAGAAGTATCTCCCTCCCTAGGCAACAATGTTGGCATCAATGCCAGCACAACATCTTGGAAACTCTCAACCTTCAGCAGTGGTCTGACGAAGACTTGAACAACACTCCCTATGAAATCCCCATCCTTTGCCATTGGACTCCTCTTCCTTCTCTTCATGCTCCCCCCCCCACTTCTCTCTCCCCCCCTTCTAGCAACCCCTCCTTTTGGTCTCCTCCCCCAGAGCATTTCATCAAGCTCAATTTTGACAGAGCCTCTAAGGGCAATCCAGGCGCAGCAGGCTATGGGGTAGTCTTCCGCAACCATCATGGGCACATCCTTCTCATAAGCACAAGCTCCCTCAGACACTCTATGAACAATGCAACAGAACTTTGGGGACTTATCAGAGGACTACAATTAGCCATCAAAAATGATTTCACCAAGCTAATAGTCGAGGGGGACTCTCAAATCATCATCAACCTACTGCGCAGAATTTTAAATGGAGCGAACCCCGATAGAATGTCGCCTAGCTGGAGACTATCAAACGGGCTATAGATAATCACAGATTTACTGCAACCAAATCAGGCTGTCATACCTTCTCACATCACAAGGAAGGCGAATCAGGTTGTGGATGAATTGGCTAATATGGGTACCAATTGGAGTGCACCAGAACTCCTATGCAACTCAGCCATGGACCCTGATCACCCTATTCTCCAGCAATGTATCCGTAAAGCTGGAATGGTGAACACTCCCCTGGATGGGGTGCTAGTGTGGGACACTCAGCATATAGCGAAGGCAGGGATCGGCCACCGAAGCATGGAGCCATGTGACGGGCTCGTGCCACTACCCGCCACCCTACTCCTGCATTAAATTGCTCCTACGACATTGTAGAAGCTCATTTATGCAACTTCCCTCTCCTTATGCGCATTATTTCATGGATTGGTTGCTGGTGTGTGTCCCTCATCTCTGCTCACGCTCTGAAGGGCTCCTCCCTTCACGATCTTGGCCTGATTCTTCTCGGACCTTCATAATTTTTGCAGTCCCTACTCGTATCTAGGCATTCTACCACTACCTGGTGCACCTAGTTTCTTCTTCCAGTCACAAGAAGCACCTCATGCCGTGCCCATGGGGGATACCGCGGAGAGGCTCTCCATGGAAACCTCGTCAACCTTCTGTCTCGCCCCCCGACTCACCCTCCTTCTGCTCCTCCCCTTCCCTCCAGCCCGAGCCTTTTATTTCTCCCTCTCCCGCTCCGTCTGTCTCGCAGTTTAATTGTCTAGCAATCATCCCCCGGATGTCGAGCTCCTCCTCATGTCCCATTCCTGCCCCTCCAATGGTTGAACTGGCCCCTATACCAGTCTTCAATTCTTTAAGGAGAACCGGAGACAAGCCTCCTCCTCCTCGCAAGCCTTGAAAATCTAAGAACTACTCCTCTGACTCCTTCTACGACACACAGCTAAGAGAAAGCCTGACCATCCTTTACGACTTGGTATTTGAACTCCATTAGGGGGTGGAGGACCTTCAATTTCACCTGCAATCCATGGACGAAAAGGTAGTGGTTCTTCTTCAGCTTCTTTCCTCCCTTCAAGAGGCAGTCCCCCCAGACCTAGCAGGGGTGGATTTAGTGGAGGAACCCTGTGCAGCTACCAGTGGAGGAAACGCCAAGGTGCAACGATCTGCAGAGCATGGGCTGGAGCAGGACAAGCACGAGGACATGGATGTGGAGGTGGAAATAGCACAATGACCGCTACAGGATACTTCGACAGAGGCCGATAGAAACACGAGCAATGTGGAAGTCGAAGTGCAATGGGTAGACCAAGTGACGTATGTCGAGGAGGAACCTTGGACCGAGGACTTCCACGCCACCTGGCCAGGTTATTCGCCAGATGTCTAGGTCCATAGTGGCTTTTTAGGTCTTGTTAGCTTCTTTTCTTTTTAAACTGGTGACCAGTCTGTCTGAGACTATTTTTCTTAGATTATCACACTACTTATGCTTGACTCCCTACTGGCTAGACTGGTTTCCCCTCTGTTGGGGTAGTCCAGTAATTACAGTATGGCTATCTCTGTATTTTGAGACTCTTCTTTGGTTTTGGAAGGCCTTTAATATATAACACTTCTTACTTAAAAAAAAAAAACAATAGTGGGACATTCTAATAAATGTGTGGGTTAACGACATCTAGTTGAAAGAGGTTGCTAGAAGATTGATAACTAGAATTGGTGGACGAACAATAATTGGAAAATGGTCAAAATGTTAAACCGTTAAACCACCCAAAAAAATTATATATATTAAACTTAAAAAAGGAAACTATGCAAAAATGAATTGTGAGTATAGTTTCCACCAAAATAAAGGATTTTGTATCTAATAAATTTTATAAGTGAATCTCTATTTTTTTAATAGGTGAATAGATATGGCAAGGTTTTATTCGCCTTTCAATTTTTTTTTGGTGTAGTTTCTATCAATATAAGAAACCTTTTATCTAGTAAATTTTATAGATGAATCTCTCCATAAATCTTTTGTTACAATGGAAAAATGAACTGCTTTAGTTTCATGGGTTGCACAAAATTCATGGTTTTGAAGAATCCCTATAGAAATGACAAGGTTTTGTTCACCTTGAAATTTTTTTAGTTAAAGTTTCCACCAAAAAAAAAAAAAAAACTTTTATCCTATAAATTTTGTAGGCGAATATGTAGGTAAATATTTTTTTGACAACTGTGAAAGTGGGAAAAAACCAATGGCTTCTAGAATAGTTTCAGTTAGCATTGGTTGTAAAGAAACCGATGCTCGAGCATTGAGTCTAAAGAAACCTATGTCTGAGTATTTACTTGGAAAATTCATTGAAAACTTCGATAGTCTAAATGCATTGTAGGTTTGCGAAAGCATTGGAGGTAGTTGGAAGCAAAGGAGCTTCATCTTGGGTTTATCCCAAGGGTTCTATTCAACTGAACATCTCTAGGGATAGAAGCTGTGTAAAAAAGTAGTGGCAGGGTGGCTTGGTCAGAACCTTCAAGGGGTTGTTTATGATAGTAGGAGGGCTTGGTCAGGAATTTCGATATAAAACTCTATCTTTACGGCACCAATTCAATAATACAAGTGATTTATACAACTCCTCCTTATTTCAAAGCAAGGAACATAATGAATGGAATAAAAATGGGGGATGGATATAGTAGGAATGGGATTCTTTTCTTAGTTCATATTTCATTAGGGCTGGTATATAATGGGATACGAACTACAACAATGTTGAGGACGTAGAATGATTATGAATGAATAGGAAGGTTGACACAACAATCAACGTGAGAGGTTTTCGAGTACGAGCGCCTATTGCATATTTGGCACAACAACTTTCATCTTTGGCATTTGCGACATGTTTGACAGGATACTTGAACAAAGTTTTGGTTTGACATATCTTCAGTGTTTGCAACAAGTTTGATGGAATACCTAAACAGGGTTTTGGTTTGATAGAAGCCCTATTTGCAACATGTTTGACGAAATACCTAAACAGGGTTTTGGCTTGATAGATTGTTTCAAATCTTTATGAAGTCCCTGACGGGGTAAACCATCACCCTACAGGTGAAATCTATTGATTCCATCCCTATTTTAAAGAGAAAGGCGTAGCCCAAAGAGTCTATACCCTCAGCTCTACAATTGTTCCTCTTCTTTGGTAAGTAGTTCGTAGATTTTTTGTGTGGTTAAAAAAACATGTTTGCTACCATTTTTTTAATGTTTGTTGGTTTCTTGCTAGTACACATATTTTCTTGAAAATTTACAATAAGTTTCTTTTTTTGAATTGGTTTTCATTATAAGCTAGGTGGGAAATGGTTTTGTAGGCATGTATGCCAATAGTGGGAATGTTAACATTGCCTGCAAATTGTTTGAAAGAATGCCTCAATGAAATGTTACTCACATCTTTAACAAGATGACATAATTCATAAGTTGTTCTGGTCTATAAAAAGCTTCTCGAAGCTTCTCTTGGCATTTAAGTATTAGTTATGGACTTTTTTCAAGATGATAATTATACCTCATCTATATACTGTTGTATCCAATCAATCCATGCTTTCTTCCACTCCTTGCTTATATAAAGTAGAACATGTTTCAATGGGACGATGAATTCTTTCTAGTATGCGATATCTCATCAATGTTTGTGAAGTCCCAATACTAGTTCCCAGGATATCTTGGAGCTATCAACCCATCTCCTAGAGCAGAATGTGTAACTATGGGTATCCCAAAATCTCTCCTTAACAATCTCAAATAACTTTGTGAACCATGCCACGAAGGGAGAAAAAAAGCACACTTAACACCACAAATCATTCCTAGTATGAGATACAAAGGAAATCCCTTTAAAAATTCATCAATAGGCTAAGCATTTAGTTCCAGCACAGCATAAACAAAGGTTATGCCTGGAACCCAATCTACATGAGTAGTTTATGTGAAATATCAAACTCCTCGAATATCATTGTTAAAGGACCAACATTTAGCCCTTTGACATTGTGATATTGGTAGATGAATAGGTGAAAAAATAAGTGAAACCAACATTGAAATATATTCTATCCATATGAACTTTGGATCAGTATACTCACAGAAATGACTATTCTTTATCTCTAGCATCATAACTGTATTTTACTAGGTGGCTTTCATTACATATGTACACAAAAGTTTGGATAAGTAGATGACATGCAGTGCATATCTTATACCGAGTAACTTTATCACCATATGATTGTGAATCACCTAAATTATACATATTCAGCAATAGTCTTATCAATCATAAAACATAACTGCATTATCAAATCTGGTATTGCTTATACAACCAAAAGTTCTAGTGAAAATTCCATGAAATGCAAGCTCACAATTTAATCTACCGAACCACAAAGAGTGTAAGTAAAGATTTATTCATTGAAACTAAAAGCAAGAACATGGAAATGTATTGAACTTCATCAAAAAAATTATTTCCTAATTTCTTCTTCTTCATTTTTTGAGAGATATGCTTGAAACTTAATTTGATAAGGCACATGGATACTATAACTCATTTCTTTTCCTCCGATGATGTCAATGCATCTTAAAACACATTCTACTCTCGCCTAACTCCATGTCTCTATTTTCTATCAATCCTCCAACATTCAAAGCAATGGGAAATTGATTTGTTATTGTAGTATGTAGCCCTGGGTGTTAATAACCTTTATGTTTGGATTTCATTGATGAAAATGCATTGCATGGAAAATTTCTTATTTCCATTTCCGCCCAACAAGCTATAAGCTACCTTTAAACCTTATAAATCAATTTCAAGGAAGAGGTACATTTATCCTCATGGCCTCTAGTGCTATGAAATACTTGATCAATGGGTAAAACTCTTGTTTGAGGGCTTCCATGGCTCTAGATATGTGCATATATGAAAAAATTAAAAAAATAAATGGTGAGAGAAACACACAATGAAGAAGAGAAATGAAACAATAAGAAGAATGAGAAAATGAAATGAAAAAGTAAAGGAAATTTCAACATTAAATAGATGCAACATTTCATCTTACAACTAGTAGGAAACCCAAACAATGATGCCAAATGCTAAACATAGATCTAAGGGTTCAATTTCACAATTCCAAAGGTAAATAGTGCTCTGAGGTGAACGACTTGATTAAGGAAGTCCAATCATTGAGTAAAAGTGTCAAGATTCCATATCGATGGCTATGGAAGGAAGGATGAACTCTGAGGTGGGTGATTTTCCATTGGGAGGTAAATAGTTGATTTCAAGTAGATACATGACCAAATCACTGTCCTTGGAGGCCTAGTGGCCTCTTAGTCCAACGATTTGCCTTTCTTTAGCAATTTCACCCTAAAATAGAAATATCTTTCCTTATTTCTTTTCCTAGGAAAGGAATTTCACCCACCTTGAGATGTAAGGATCAATTTCTCACCCTGAGGGCTTGATGGATTCCATGCTCAATGAATTTCCCTCATGAGGAAAATTGCTAGCTTGGGAGGCCAACAAGTTTCCCAACTAAGAAATTTATCTCTTAACTTGAAAAAAATGATTTTGGAGCTAAAGAAAACCTCAAAACTGATTTACCAACTGTAGTTTTCCTTTATTTCTATGAAATACATCTTCAATCAGCAGAAGCATTCAATTCTAGATGTTATTTGGTGTTTCCATGGCTTATCTGGCTCATCGACAATTACCATAAGTGGTTTGGGATCTAGTAAGTCCATCTCTTTCCATACTTTGAAATAATTTTTAGAACTTGATTTCTAAGCTCTTATACTCATAACCATGCTTCAAAATTAAGTTCAGAATAAAAAACAACCACAGAGCAACATGAACAACAACATGACCAACAAGAAGAAATAAAACTGAAAAGTACCCAACATATTGACTATATAATGAATATAGTCAATCTACTCAACGAATATAAGGAAGGCGCTCCAAACTTAGGGTAGGAAAATAAGAATAACATTGGAACAAGATGGAAGAGTGTCGACTTGACTGTTGTTTTGATGACTAGCCCCATAAAGGACAATTTTGGCTAATGAAAGGAAATGAATCTACAATTAAATCATCTATGAACATGCCTTTCTTCACTGAGTTTTAAACACTGGCCTCTTTATTCCTGTAGAAATGTTATGCATTCCCTAGGGCATCCAACTTGGATGTGAGCCATAATTTCTTTCCATAATCACACTGATTGGAATGTATGTCATCATTAACAACTAGAGGACCTATAGGTGAAATAGCCATAATTATCTCTTAATCAAATATATATTAATCGAATGGACCAATGAATAAATATGCAAGATCTCTCTCATTGATGTTCAAAATTTATTGTTTTCATAATCCTTTAATAGTGGCAAGGAGCTGCCTTGTTTCATACCACAGAAAGGTTGATTGATGATGCATCGACTAAAATATTTTTATCTCCAAGTTGCTTACTTTTCAATTTGTTGCTATAGGAATGTACCTTGGACTGTGACTAGCGATGTTAAGGCTAGCATGAGGTCGAAACAACCCTTACTCCCCCCAGGCTTTAGATAAAGTAAAAATCTCGTTCTAAGACATAAAGGTTGTCATAATCACGGCCCTGTTCTTCATTAAACTTTTCAGGGAAGTACCATGTCCTTCTAGTGCCAGGCCTTGCTCATTTCAGGATGTTGTCAATAGTGTTTCCTACTTCATTTATTGTTGTATTGATCGGTGTATCATATTTTCACCTTTTCTCATGTGCAAACACCTCAAAATAATCAATATCATCATTTCCTATATTTTGGGCTCATATGTTAGTTATCTTTTCTGTTGTAAGTATAGAAACACTCTTGAAATGAGGTCTAAACACAGAGTTATCTCCAATTAGACGTAGAAGTCAAACATGTCAAGAATAACTCCATGTGCCAAAAATGGCCATATAAGCAAGGGCATCCATACACCAAGCTCCAAACAAGATGCTTCATCATAATTGTTTAAATGGCTAGATATATATAAAGCATGTGTAAATTGGGAGGGGGGGTGCTCAACCAAAGTGAAGGATAAAAAATGTAAAGGTGCTATCCCAATGTCAAATGAACACACAAGTGTTCAGGAATTCCTTCTTTGCAGCCACCCAAGTCTCATAGGAAAGATCATATTTCAACATGTTGTAAGGGTGATCATATCTAATGTCTATATTGCTTTTACTAAGTCTACAAATAGGCTACTGATGCTAATGGTGCACTGCTACAGGATTCCAAAATGTTCTTACAAGCTGACTGATTGTTGGAAGTGAAAGGACTTGATTTTGACATGACAAGAGAGTGAACAATTTCAATAACCATATTGTTTCTTGTTGATTTGCTAACCAAAATGCATATATAGGTATGAAATAGTAAGGCTGTGTTGAGGTCTGAAATGAAAAATGGCAAGTTTCTTAGCATGCATTTCTAGAAAATGTGTCTGCATAACGAAGGTGAAGAAACAAGCTTTATTTTGAAAATGAAATTACAACAATATGTGAGGGATTTAAGAAGTGCGAGTGGGTGCGAACCAATGACAATGAGCTTGTGAATCCAAATTTTTGAAACTTAAAGTAAACCAAAAAAGAAATTAAACTCTTGTGATGACCCTCACATAAATAATTGTCTCTCTTTCTCTTCATCAAATAGTCCTTCAAAATCTACACACTAAAGAAAATCATAATTATGCCATTAATCCTATCAACCTTCAACGTTAATTCAGAAAAATATTTACATTATATGAAGTATTCTTCAAGGAAATGTGTTCAGTATTGAAGGTCGATTATTCAACACCTTTCTACATATGCAATTCTTTTTATCACAATGTCTTTACAATATCCATGAATCCTTTGCATGCGCTTGAGATTAGTAGTGAGAGTAATAGCCATTCCAATGAGCTGGTGAGAGTAATAGCCATTCCAATGAATTATCATTTTAAAGTATCTCTTTCAACACCAAAAAATTATGACACAAGGATGGAGTCCACATGCCATTCACACAATGCCTTATTCAATGATATATTTTAGCCTCTTACCATATGAATTTATCATGGTTGATTCTGAAACCATGAAACTTTTTGGACTGAGAGCCTTCAATCAATGCTTTTTAGATAAACTTTCATCTTTTATATTTTCTTGGTGTTTCTTTTGTAACTCATCAAATTCAGTCCAATCCTTTAAATAGGGATTGAAATGCTCAATAAGGACTTCCATGGCTGCTTGTTCTCCATGGATCAAGCATGGAAAAATATGTGTCACTGTCTCATTATCGGCTAAAGGAAGATTGACTATGTAATGATCCCAAGCCAAATTCTTTCTTGGAATCACTAACTACTACTAATTTATTGATTTATTAAGTGCATACAAGATTCATCAACACATGGAGATCACAATATATTCAAGAT
>JZKD02S0634206.1:303338-321020 GCA_000966675.3 Picea glauca | reverse complement strand
AACTTTTAACTTCTTGACTTTCCCCCCTTCAGTGTGAGACTATGACCTAGTGGGGGTGCCCAGGCCACTGAGTCTCCTCATCACCTCTCTAAGAGGTGGGGGACATTACAGACTAAACCTTGTTTAAACCTATAAATCATTCAAATCTTAAATCATTGTTCCAGCATGGTTGCATGACATTTCTTGGGATATGGAACCCCAACACTACATAGTGGAACAATGTGCTTGATACTTTGGTTATTATTATTATCATGGTAGGATCATAGAAGGATTCAATTTACATCCAAAATTTCAAGATTGTAGAATGGACCTGAAACATATCCTAAACTTTGCTTTATATACTTATCACAGTTTCACTGCTAATAACTCCCAACAAGCAACAGAGTTTCCAATAGCCATTAATCATTCATGGAGTATACTTCATTATCATCCACAGGAAAGATTTTGAACTCATTTTTCCTAAAAGAGAATACATTTCTATATCTGCTTGCCTTCATAGACCTAGAATCAATACAGAGCCATTCTTAGTATCACATGTTTGCATCAGGCATGTCAAATTCCAGTAGGTAATGAGATATCCCCAAAGTGAGTAGTGATGGCCTTCAATCTACCTGTTATCACATATTTCTGTAGGGGGGTGTTTTTCCCTTGGTTTTGGCCTCTAGGTGACAAAAGACGAAGAAAGGGGCTAAAAACCCACTAAATGGCACTTATCCTAAGTTCACCTGGGTCGATGTGACCATTTGGCACGTTGTGTTAAGAGGCGCGTAGATCTGTGTGGTCGAGATCCGAGCGCTCCAAATCAATGATCATTGATCATATCGGGGCCTCAACATGCACAGACAATAAAAATTGTGAAGCGGGTCAAGATTGGAACCATGGTTTTGTGGAAGCACTACATGTCAGCCAAGACACACATCGGGCCCAAAAGCGGTGAAGAATCAAACCACTTTTTCGTAGCCCCGATATGCACATGTGCTTATAAAGCCCTACCCCGAGTCAACAAGTGGTCACTCTATCCCGCCTGTGGCTGTCCACCTGGCCCTCTCTCGTCCGCTATTCTATGTCGAGCATGCGCCAATCACATCATTAGCAGCCACATCCATTGTCAGGCCTCCCCACAAGCATCTGACTTAGATCTAGATGGAAGATTGTAGGGGCCGCCAAATTCCACAAGTGCAGTGCTAACTCGGGATTTCTCGATCCTGATGAAGCAGTTATTGAAGTTAGTTGGTGGTGATTGAACATCGTTTCCACCATAAATGGAAAGCCCAGGAAAGGACTGTCAGCAAGTCGGCTCATCTGTAGAATCCTCTTGAAGCACGATTGTGTATGACAGAGCTCACTTTTGATAGGAGACTGCATTGCACAATCTGCCAGGAAGCATGCAGATGTAATTCCTTTAATGCATTGACCAGAGCATGCTTCTGAAGGGAGAAAGTAGATTTGAGTATAAATACTCAGTTTTGATATTTTGTTAGTGTTGGTGGTAGAGCAAATCTCTCGTATTGTAAATTTTTAGTAAAGCTTCTGGCTTCTGGTTATGTATCTATATTTGAGACTTCTTGTTTAATCTAAGTCAACTTTCTTCCTCCATCTTATTATGCGTCTAATACTGAATGTTCATGATTGAAGGATTCACATGGATTGTTGTGACTGTGTTGTAATGGATGTTTCATTGCAGTGTTTCTATAGTGTTTTCAGTTTCGTGAAGCTCTGAATCCAAGAAGATCTTATTTTCTGAGTTTTTTCCTCCTTAGACTGCTGGAAGACCTGATTTCCTTGAAAGACCTCTACATTTTATCACCAAATTCTTCCTTCTACTCACCCTTCCTACAACTTACTAATTGAAGTTAAACCAAGACCTCACCTGCTTGTGCGTATCAGTCCAGTTTTCTAAGTTAAGACGATACTTTCTTGAGACTACGCCCATTTGACCTTTTTTATAACCAACCTGTGATATAAAACTCTGATGGGCATCGGGATTACCTCTGGCGCAATCCAAGGGTGACTTCCGGTGCTAAAATTTCTGGCGTCACTGTCGGGGACGAATTGAATATTTTCCCTAGGATTGAATAAAAAATCTTACTTGTTTTAAAGGTGCATAGGAAATTAGTACATCGAGATTGCAACTGTGCACCTGGTGAGTCCACTGAGGCGACTCCACTGTCTCAGCTTCGCGGTTTCAGTGTGACTGTTTCTAGCTACACCTGGTAGCCCCTAGGAGAACACAATGATCATATTTGGTCTTTGATGGTGAACAAAGACCAGACACACTTATGATTCATATCATTCACCTGGTGACTCCATGGTTGAAGAATCAATTGGCAACTCCACTGGTTTGATATGGAAAAAATACTGGCTCGAAGGTTTGCTCCCTTTGATTTCTCTATTGTTCCTAGTTTTCCCCATGTTCTTCCTGCTCCAAATGAAAGGAATGATTATTTGCCTATATTTAGAGAGCTTAAAGAGGACAACCCTGCTCAACATCTCATTGCATTTCATGAACTCATGCACCAGTGGGAGATACATCATGAGGACGTATTAATGAAGATGTTCATGTTCTTGTTAGCAGGGGATGCTCGTGTGTGGTATCATTCTTTACCCCCTGCTAGAATTTCTTCACTGGGAGAATTTCATGCAGCTTTCAATGCTCATTGTCAGAAGTTTTATCCCTCTAAGTTAATTTTTCATAGCTATTGTGAGGGATATAGTGACTGTATTCAAGATATAGTTTCTTCTTACGCAGGCTATGAGGACGAGCCTGATGACTTGGATCAGAAATCAATCCTTTCTTTTCCCGGTTCATCTGCATTTGAGGAAAGTTGTAAGGATGAGGACTGGGAGGAAGAACATGCTCTGAGTAAGTTGGTGGAGTTGGTAAAATATCTTTTTGTAGAGATAAAGGAATTGAAAGCAGATTGTGACTATTGCCTTTTTTAGGAGGATGCAAAGGGTTTTCCAGTTGAAGGAGAAAATGTTCTTGGCATCCCATCTCATTACGATGAGGTTAAGGATTTCTTAGTCATAAAGGCAGCATATCCTACCCCTGATGCACTTGCTATCTCAGTAGCAAATGAAGAAATAGTTGTGTATTTAGAGGAAGAGTAGCAGATCCCTGCACCATATTTTGATGACTCGGGAAGCAAACAGCCTGTGTATGACATCCATGAATCAAATTCTGAGTTGGGTATGCATGTTTTCCATGAGCAGACAACAAAGCCTTATATTATGTTCATTAACGATGACCATCATGAGGAAATCAACCAAGAGAAAAACTTTCCCATGGGTCCTATTTGTGATGATGATGACTCTGACCCTTGGGAGAGCCAAGAAGAAAAGGAGCAGCAGGAGGAGCAGTTTATCTCTTGTCCAGAGCTTGTCAGTGAGCAGCCATCATCTGAGGACATTCAACCTGCATCAACTTCTCATCCACCTGTTCTTTCCAGAGATATCCAGCGATGTGTGAGTAGCTGTGTAGTAGAGGAGGCTGCATGTTACAAATTTTCCAGAATCTGCCACTCATTATATGAGCTTGTTAATGAGTACATGAAGTGGCATTTCCTTCATACCTTGGAGCCTCCCTATTTTATCTCAACTTCAGCCCCTGAAGAAAATCTAAAGGGTGTAACCATTCTGCTATCACAGTTCCATCATCTGCCACTGATCACTAACAGAGTAAAGGAGCTTCCATTCAGGAAGTTACTTGACTGGCTATGATGGAAATTTGCTTTCACCTAGGACTGTGTAAAAATTAAACTAGTTTAGGATTGTACATAAATAATCTCCTTGGAGCATGTGTGTTTATTTTCGTTTTTACTTATAGGCATGTATTCCTTAGCTAGGTGTTTTGAGCTTGACTCCATAGCCCAATGCAAAAGACAATTGGAATTGCAAAAGAAGTTACTAGAGCCTCGCAAGGAGGACTCTATCCCCCATGGAGCCTAATGTTATCACATATTTCTGTAGGTGGATGTTTTTCCATTGGTTTTGGCCTCTAGGTGACAAAAGACGAAGAAAGTGGCTAAAAACCCACTAAATGGCGCTTATCCTATGTTCGCCTGGGTTGATGTGACCATTTGGTGCGTTGTGTTAAGAGGCACATAGATCTATGCGGTCGAGATCTGAGCGCTCCAAATCAACTTTCATTGATCATATCGGGGCCTCAACAAGTGCGGATGATAAAAATTGTGAGGCAGGCCGCGATTGGAACCATGGTTTTGTGGAGGAGCTACGTGTCAGCCAGAGACACACATTGAGCTCAAAAGCAGTGAAGAATCAAACCACTTTTCACAACCCCGATATGTGCATGTTCTTATAAGGCCCTATCCCGGGTCGACAAGTGGCCGCTCTATCACACCTACGGCTATCCACTTGGCCCTCTCCCATCCACTATTCTATGCCGAGCACACGCCAATCACAACATCAACAACCATGTCCGATGTCAGGCCTCCCCGCAAGCATCCGACTTAGATCTAGATGGAAGAATGTAGGGGCTGCCAAGTTCCACAAGTGTAGTGCTAACTCGGGCTTTCTCGATCCTGATGAAGCAGTTATTAAATTTAGTTGGTGGTGGTTGAACATTGTTTCCACCCTAAATGGAAAGATCGAGAAAGGACTGTTAGCAAGTCGGCTCATCTGTAGAATCCTCCTGAAGCATGATTGCGTCTGACAGAGCTCACTTCTGACAGGAGATTGCATTACACAATCTGCTAGGAAGCATGTAGATGTAATGCCTTTAATGCATTGACTAGAGCATGCTTCTAAAGGGAGCAAGTAGATTTGAGTATAAATACTCAGTTTTGATATTTTGTTAGCGTCGATGGTAGAGAAAATCTCCCATATTGTAAAGTTTTAGTAAAGCCTCTGGCTTCTGGTTATGTATCTATATTTAAGACTTCTTGTTTAATCTAAGTCAACTTTCTTCCTCCATCTTATTATGCGTCTAATACTGAATGTTCATGATTGAAGGATTCACATGGATAGTTGTGATTGTGTTGTAATGGATGTTTGATTGCAGTGTTTTTATAGCGTTTTCAGTTTCCTGAAGCTTTGAATCCAAGAAGATCTTGTTTTTTGAGTTTTTTCCTCCTTATACTACTGGAAGACCTGATGTCCTCAGTAGAGCTCTACATTTTCTCACTAAATTCTTCCTTCTACTCACCCTTCGTACAACTTATTGACTGAAGTTAAACCAATACCTCACCTACTTGTGCATATCAGTCCAGTTTTATGAGTTAAGACGATACTTTCATGAGACTACGCCCATTTGACCTTTTTTATAACCAACCTATGATATAAAACTCTAATGGGTATCAGGATTACCTCTACTGCAATCCAGAGGTGACTTCTGGTGCTAACACTACCATTTACACAATCCTTCTCAATCTCAACTGCAAGAGGAAGACTGGAAAGCCACGACAACTCAACAAGTTGATCCAGATCCACATTTTGCGGCCCCCCAAAAATGACAATATTTGGTGCATCTTCATCTGGTTTAATGCCTTCATCAAACCTCAAAAAATTTGATATTGCTGACACCAATACTTGGTAATATCAATACTCATTTCTCCCACCATTCTAGGAAAAATAAGTTTCTTCAGAGGCTCTTCATCCTTATTTGTACATGACAACCTTCACAGTCTAGCTCTCTTCTTCTTTTTCTGCAATATTGGGGCCATACCATTTCCTCACACTACAAATCTGAGACATTGAGGCATCCTTACAGGTTTGTTCTGCTCTATGTCCAATGCAGGTCTCGCTACCCTGAGCATGCATGTATGCTTCATCTTCATAATCAACCAGTTCAATGGACCCAATTTTTTAAACTTGCTTATGTTATGGGCATCCAAAGATATTGATGGACTGACATTACTTCCAATCTACTTCTATGATCTCCCCAAGGTCCTCTTCTTCTTGCAACTGTTCACTGCAGAGGGGAAATTTCAATTATATATCGCCATCTCCCAAAAAATTCACTATTTTGTTTTAGACAAAATGGTGGATAGAATGCACTAAGTTTTGCATTAATTAAAAAAAAAAACGTTTTTGCATTGCCATTGTTGCCCAAACAATGCCATGCATATGACTTTAGAATATATGTTAAAAAAAAACATTTTTGACTCTCATGTGTTTCCCAAATGTTGCCACACCAACATGAATAAGAATGTCTACCCCATAAAACGTTTTGACTCTTCTTTATTGTCCAAATGTTGCCACACCAGTTGGAAATGTAGTCATTAGAAGAAAAATGCTTTCTTTGATCTGTTGATAAAAAGTTGAGGCTTTGTACGGTACCGTGTTGAAGAAAGAGTGACATAAAAGATTATCTATTCCAGATTGTAATACTGCAAAGAAATAGGACTGATGTTTATTTTGTCTTGATTCCCACATTTCACAACTTTGAAAGGAAGGAGAAAAATTGGGAGAAAGAACCATCAGCAGGTTGGAAACCCCCATCTTTAAGGATTCCATATGAGCAAAAATACAAAATTTCGGTGATAGTTATCTATATCTCATGCAATGATGAAAATTAAAAGCATCGACCAATGAAATAGCCCAGATTCTCTTCTAGCAAATGAGGATAGTGAGACATAAAGTTAGCTTACCACAATCAACCTTTAAGCTTTTATGCAAGTAATATTTATTGATTAATGGCATCCCATGTCTCAGTATTTCGTATTTACCATTACTACCAAAAATTACAGCCAACAAACCATGAAACTTACTAATTTTCAAATTCAATATGGCCAAAGGACAGATTTTCTGCAGTTCACCACAAAAACACTATCCATGATTCACATCTGAATCAGTCTCTGCCAAACCTTACACCAGATAAATATTAATTTACTAAATATACTCCCAAAATTATATAATCAGAAAATTATGCTCCCAAAATTGTCCTCATCAAAGGTTAGAAAAGATTAATCAAATGATTGCATGCAAATATAGTAAGGGTGAATTAAATGGGATCGATGATGATTTATTTGATCATTCTTTTCCATGTTGGCAGAGGACCTCTCACTTCAAAAGTTCAACCATTGATGTTGTGGCATGCAACTTTAATCATGTTACCAACATGGAAGGAAACAACTAACTTCTAAGCCTCTCTCAATTGAGATTACCAGAGCCAAACTATTGGAAAAGTGCAAATGAAGTAGAAGGTTCAAAAGTGCCCACACTCTACTTATTGTTAACTACCAAAAGCTAACAACATGCTATCCCAAATTGTGGAAAACCTTGAACACCAGGTAAACATCATCAAACATACCCCTGATCTCCTACTTAATTGCTTAGGATTAAAATGAAATTTAAAGTGGGGGAACAAAGTAGGGAGGTAGAGAAGGGAGGGGATGAAGGAGTCTTCCATCATGGTTTAATGGTAGGCAACAACTCCTCTCATAATGTCCTTTTTGGCTCTCCATTTTTTTCCATGGTTTTTGTTAGCAAATGTACTAAGCTTTGCTCATCAGCAAGAGGTGTTTTAACAGAATAGAAATAATGGTATCCTAGTTTGGAACTTTAGATACTTCAAGCTGGTCTAAACAACATTTGCTTCAGTAATGGCCACCTCTAATTCTTTGTTATCATTAGGCCATCTTTTTTTTAACCTCTATAGGGGAAAGCCAAACTAACCATGCCATCATTTCTTCATTTCTTCTAGATGCTTGGGTTGAATATCTTTGCATGGATTGATTTCCTATGAGCATCCTTCAAGGAATTTTTATGACTGTCTAACCATTCCATGTATCTTTGAGTCTCTACTGAATGCACAAAAATTCCATGCTTTTGATAGGGAATTGGTCTAGAAAATGAATCAACTGAAGGGGAATCCCCTCTAATTTTTACTTTCTTTGCACAAGAGTCATTGACAATACCCAATGTATCTCTAACAATTTTTCCATTTTGACTTGAAGATGGTCCTTCTGATCATAAATGGAGGACAAATTTTCCTTCTTATTCAAATCATCCATACTCTGTCTCTGCTCAATAGATTTTGGGAAAATCTTAGCAGTAGCTTTAATGCTTCTTTGATGAAGCCAACCTGTCTCCACTGGTTTAGATTTACTACATTTATCTGGATCTACAACATTGTTAGATATAGTGACTTTATGATCATTGGATCCATCCTAAATAGATCTTTCAGATGAAAGTACAGTTAAGCAATTGCCATCAATATCTTGAAAATTAAATGTCTCTTGAAATGACACACATTAGTGGCCCATATAAATGAGCTTTACAATGGATTGAAGCTATTGTGGAAAATAATAAACAAGTGAATGTTCTATGGCTTTTATATATATAGACTTGTTTGTTAAATTTCCAAAGAGTTCTGAGAGAAATTGCATTTCAGAATAGTTTTATAATTTTGCATTTGACAGATGGTAAAAAGGTTCTAGAGTAAGTTTAGAATATTAATTTGAAAATTGTTTATGTGGTGTTGGGATGAAATTTGGTGCAAAATATTCATTGTTGGATGACCTTAATGTCTACATATGGTATCCATGCATAATATTTGAGGTCATACCTTTTATCTCTATTGTGTATATGGTGAGGTCTCTCAGATATAAGGATGGAAGTAGTTGGGCTCAAAAGATGGTGAACCCTTTTAAGAAAATTTGGTAACTCATGCAAAGGATGCTAACAACTCCCCATGGTTCAAAAAACAACATTTACCTTACCAAAAATACAAATGGAAAAGAATAAGGAAACCAACTGTCATTTTTCACAGTGTAGAAAGTCATTATGTGCAAATATTGTCTTGTTTTTATTGACATTATGATAATATTTGACAATGTCAACTTTGATATTCTTTATTTATTTGAACTTCCATATTTGGAGAATTAAATGCACATCTTGGGCAAGGTGACTATGCATCCATATATGACATATCATTTCTTATGCTCAAACTTCCTACTATGTGCCTAAAACTACCATGGTCTTCTTCAAAGTTCAAATCTTGCCTAAAACTAGAGTATCAATTTAGGTTGAGTGAGCCTTTTTAGGTGCACACTAAGGGTTCTTAATAAATGTCAAATGAAGAGTGAAGAGTTGAAACTAAATTATTTCATATGGTAAATGACCCCATGCAACCAAATATTTCAACAATGTCTCCATCTAAGAGAAATGACGATGACAAAATGCAACATTCACCATTTTTTCCCAATTTTACCAAATGCAAGTAACTTCAAAAAAATGAATGCCTATGCTCTCAAATGCCCACTTGAAAGAAGATGAAGCATGCAAAAATTTACATGCAACCTATACATCAATTTTCTAGGTTTTAAATGCACATAAAGCTCTTCATTAATACATTGCTCATTTAGGAAATAAGGATCGGTATCCAGATTGGTCATTCCTCATAGCTTGATTCTCATCTAGTATAATATTTGAACATCCCCTACACTCATAATTGAATTTTTCTGACATGGACTATTCTTTTACCAAAATCCTTATAGTCTCATATTTTTAACAAGTTGGGTGACAACAACAACAAGGCAGAGAGATTGCTACATGAACCTAGATGTGAAGCATTACTACATAGCAGTTGTGTTGGGTTGAGATAGTTTAGGTGTTGGTTGGAGGACTTTTCCTTTTCATTATTTGGATATGCTCCTTGGTTATGAGAGAATGATGAATAATTTCTTAGATCTAAATCTTTCCAAGGGTACAATTTTGATTGTTGTGATTGTACACATCATTTTGCATTCTTTTGAGAGATCTAGTGTGTGTCAATCTACTAATGCTAGTTCGAGCTATTTTTTGGCCAATACCTACTATTGTATAATTTTGGAGATATTTTGGAATTCCTTGGTGTTTATGTGGTGTTGGGATGGAATTTGATGCAAAATATTCATTGTTGGATGAATTTAATGTCTACATATGGTACCCATGCATAAGATTTGAGGCCATACCTTTTATCTCTATAGTATATATGGTGAAGTCTCCCAGATATAAGGTTGGAAGAGTAGTTAGGATCAAAATATGGTGAACCCTTTTAAGAAAATTTGATAACTCATGCAAAGAATGCTAACAACTCCCCACAGTTCAAAAAGGAGCATTTACCTTAGCAAAAAATACAAATGGAAAAGAACAGGGCAACCAGTTGGTATCTTTCTGTTAGAGATATTACTTGTAGGGGGGTTGGAATGCAGAAGAGTGGGTTAAAAACCCACTTGTCCTTAGTTCGGGTGCTAATGCGCCCATAATTAGATATAAAGCAAGTCTGGACGGCTAGGATTATGGCGCCCGGATCAACGGCGCAGGTGTGATTCCAGACCCCCCCTGCCTTTCTACCTTTAAGCGGAGGGGGGGGGGGGTCCGGAATCGCGGGTGCAGTTTCCGATGGTCACAATCGAGGAGCTAGGATCAACGGCTCATGAGCAACCTCGTCCCTCTCAGCTACCCTGACTTTAACCCGCATGGGCCCGTCTCTCGCCATGTCATCTTCCTCTCGCCTTACCCCTACTACCGTGTGTCATCCATATATATTCCCCCCCTTTGGTCTACGTGGTTCTCCCTTCTCCTTACCGTTCTCTCGTTACTCGCCATGTGTCCCGCTTCTTTCCACGTCATCCTCTCACCCGAAGGCGAGTCCATTAGCTCCCGTCTTCCTCCTCCAACCGGTGTTTTCCGCCATGAATCATCTTCTATCACTATCCTCACTCCTCGCCACTTCTTCCATGCACCTCTTCGACGCCATCACTTCTATCATTCACCACGTCCTCCACGCTGGCCTCCATGCCTATCCCTCAAGCTATTCAGTTATTCCAGGTGGCAGCGCGAGAATTCTTCCCTATCCCGAAATGCTGAGTTGGCTGGGCCGTTCTCAATCCCAAGAAGCAGTTATTGAAGCGGTTGAGGGTGGTTAGACATCGTCTCCGCCATAATGGGGACATCCTACAGTGAATTTAAGGCACGTCGATTCACTAATGTAACTGTCAGAAGATCGATCGCGTCTGCCATAAGTTGCACGATTATTCAAAGATTGCGGCTACAGAGTGTCAGAGGCCATGCAGATGCAAAGCCTTCAATGAGATTTCTTGGTTCCACTGT
This sequence comes from Picea glauca, assembly GCA_000966675.3. NCBI lineage: Eukaryota > Viridiplantae > Streptophyta > Pinopsida > Pinales > Pinaceae > Picea > Picea glauca. The sequence goes on along the minus strand of JZKD02S0634206.1, from coordinate 309,965 downwards.
TGTTGTTGTCTTGAGTATATGTAGGCATCTTTGCCATTTTTGTATCTATCGATGGTTGAGCTGAGCTCCCGGTTGTGACATTCTAATGAAGCACTGTTATTTCTGGTTATGTATAGACTTATGAGACTTCTTGCCTTATGAATGCCATTTCCTTTCATGTCTTTGTTTACGTTGTATTAGAGTTGCTCAGAATTGGAGGATCCAGTCAAGTCATGGTTGTTATAGGATGATGTAGGATTTGATCACTGTGACAGTTGCATCATCTCTAATCAGACCTTGTGATTTTCCTAGCGCTGATTGACTTGGAATTGGAGGATCCAATCAAGTCCCCTTTTAGTTCCTTGAGACCCTGAACCAAAAGGATCTTGCTTTCAGAGTCTTTCTCGTGCAAGCTGCTGTAAGCCTGTTTCCCAAAGCCATTTGTTCACCCTCCTTATCAAGTCTTCCACCTATTCACCCTTTAATCAACTCACTAGATGAAGTTAGGATTCCAGACCTCCTTTGTTCTCTGCTTACCAGATACAGTCCCTGAGTTAGAGTATTATTTCCTCGAGTCTTTATCTCCATTTGATCACCCTTTAAAAATCTTCGTGACATTAAACTGATGGGCGTCGGGCTCTACTCCTGCAAGAAATCCAGGAGTGACTTCCGACACCAACATTTCTGGCGCCGTTGCCGGGGACGATGTTGAATATATTCCCTGGGATTGAACGACAGAGATTAAGATGATTCTGAAGGTGCATCAGATATCAGAAATTGAAGATTGCTACTGTGCACCTGGCGACTCCACTGTGATGACTCCGCTGGGGAGAACCTGTTCTATCAACTGTGGCTTCGAGAGGCATACACACGAGGTCTAATCCACACCTGCCTTTAGCTACACCAGAAGTTGACTTGGAAGCGGTGCATAGAAAGGGAAAGAGCTCTGCAAAAGGAGTTTCCATCGCTGAAAAAGGTAATACGCCATCCCCTTCTGTGAAAACTCCATTTTCTTATCCTCAGCTTCCTAGTCGTACTTCCTCTGAGGTTTCCCATTTTTTAAATTTCGGGAGTGTTCCTACTGAGTTTTCTCCTCCCGGTCTAGTATCAGAGGGAGAGATCCTTGTCACTCCCCCCTCAAGAGGTTTCACTACTCCTCCTTTTATTACCACTGCTGAGCAAAGAGAAACACCTGCACATCCGGGTCCCCTAGACCTCTCTCCGTTTTTCCCCTCGTCTCCTGTAGGGACCTCTTTTCCTACATCTTCGGTTTACACTCCTTCTCCTCCCAGTTCTCCTCCACCTAACTTCCCTATGGCTGGTGCTAATCCCCCTCCAAATAGAATGGATGCCATAGTTGCTGTCAGATATGCTCCTTTGATTCTACCCCAGCCTCTGAACCCTCTCCCTGCTGGAGATTATTTGAAATATATGCCCAAGTTCAGTGGTGAGGGAGACGTAACTGTTGAAGAGCACCTAGTTTCTTTTTACAGCTATGCAGACAACTTGAATATCGAAAGTGAAGATGTCTGGATGAGATTCTTTGTCCAGAGCCTTGATGGTGAGGTGAGGAAGTGGTTTAGGGGGCTGTCCCCTAGGTCTATTGATGGTATTGAAGCCTTGGACACTGTTTTCCTGAGGCAGTGGGGAGATAGAAAAGATTACATATATTATATGACTGAGTTTGGGACACTGAATAAGAAGGAAGGAGAGTCAGTCTCTAACTTCTCCAAAAGATTCAATAAGATGTATAACAATATTCCTGCAGAGATAAAGCCCTCAGAGGCCTCTGCTCAAATTTCATATGCTAGTGCATTTGACCCTGATTTCTACCTAGTATTAAGAGAAAGAAGAGCCACCTCTTTAGCTCAGATGCAAGATGAAACTATAGAAGTGGAATCCAACATATTGGCAGCTAACAGGCTGAGGAACCAGGCTGACATACATAGAAGAAAGGAAAGGTCGGAAGCCTCAACTGTCGGCCCATCATTGCCCCACCCTCAAGTAAATGAGCTAACCCAAGTAATGAAATTCCTTAAGGAAGAAGTGGAGAGATTGAGGGTGGAAAGGAAGAAGATGTATAAGGGCCCTCAGAACATTGAAAATAAAGGGGACTTCAGAAGAACCAATAATTTTTCTCCTCCGACTATGCACAGAGAGAAGGAAAGGGACAGAGACGACCAAAGGGTTCAGGATCCCTTTCAGAACAATTTTGTAGCTGAGGAACCAGAAGGGGAAGCAGACAAGCCTGAACCTAAAATCCACTCTGTAGAAGTCACTCCTCCTTTCCCTCATCTGACTTAGTCAACGTACGAGGAATCCCTCATGAACAATCAGCTGAATGAATTGAGCAAGGGAGACAAAGCTGGTGGTGGCCGAGGCAGGTATAACCTGAGATCTGACAAAAGGGCAGCAGCACCTGATGTTCCTGAGCCATCCACTAGAGTAGAGAAACCTGCTAATGAAGTAGCAGACAGAGGTAAGAAGGCTCAACCTCTCTCCCCCATTTTCCATAATCATGTTCCTGAAATTAGAGAAATCCCAAAGCCTATGTCTTCTTTCAATTTCGAACATGAGATTCAAAAGATCAGAATTCCTATGCCACTCACTGAGCTAATTAAACATGGTGAATTTAAAAAATGCTTCTCTGACCTTTTGAAATCTGAAGCCTCCGACCCTTCCACAGACTTCATAAACCTCCAAGATGAAAGGCCTGCAGTGGTCCTAGGACCTATGGTAGAAGACAAAGATGATTCATCCCCTCCCTTCTACACAACCCTGAACATACATGACAAAGTCTTGCATAATTGCCTCATGGATTCAGGGGCCTCCCACAACCTCATGCCTAAAGCCATCATGAAAGAATTAGGACTGGAAGTCACCCGAGCCTATCATGACCTCTATTCTTTCGACTCGAGGAGGGTCCAGTGTTTGGGAGTGATTAAGGACCTAGTAGTCTCTCTGTTTCAGCTGCCCATGAAGAGTATGGTCATGAATATTGTGGTAGCCGATGTCCCCCCTAAGTTTGGCATGCTGTTGTGAAGATCCTGGATAAAAAGACTTGGAGGGACGTTACAGATGGACCTCACATATGCCACCATTCCAGTCTTTGGAGGGGAACATAGGAGGCTGTATAGAGAAGCCCAGCTAGCCTACATTGTCAGTGACGAGGCCAACCCTACCAATCATCCCATCTATGCCTTGGACACTGATTTAGGCTCCAGTTTACTACAGCTCACCCACAGCCCTAAAGCTTCCTTGCAGGTTAGAAATCAGCCCATTCTTAGTCAAGAGACCTCCCCTTCAACTTCCTCTGTTTGGAAGATGTTCTTTGATGGAGCTTTCTCCAGTATGGGTGCAGGTGCCGGAGTGATATTTGTATCACCTTGTCATGAGACCATCTCTCTGTCATACAAGCTGGAATTCGAGGTCACCAATAATGTGGCAGAGTATGAAGCTCTGGTTCTTGGATTAAGAGCTGCAAAAGAAATGGGAATCAAGGAGATAGCTGTGTTTGGTGATGCAGAACTGATTGTCCAGCAGGTCAAAAATGTTTATCAAACTAAGCATCCTCGGCTCAGGAACTACAGAAATGAGGTATGGGACCTGGTCGATGATTCCTTCCTGGCTTTTAATATTTCCTATATTCCAAGGGAGGAAAATGCCTCGGCCGACTGTTTAGCTTTCACAACTAGTGTGCTCGAAGTTCCCACATCGCCCACTGCCGGGTCTGAAATTGAAATAAAATACAGACCTTCTATACCAGACAATGTCAAACACTGGAAGGTGTTTGAAGATGATCAAGAAATTGAGAAATTTCTCCAGTCCATCGATGACTTTTCCACAATTCACATAGATGAGGATCCTGAAGAGGAAGATGACCATCACCTTGGGGAATTTGTGAATAGAATTGTTGATCATCGGATCATTCAGCTACCGAGCAATCACATTCCGAGAGGACTGATCCCATTAGAAAGATTGTTCGAAGGGAATGATGTGGCAGTAAAAGGCAAGGTTTCAGGTGACGATAATGACACAGAAGAATGCAACATAGGCACACCTAAGGAGCCAAAGTTTGTCAAGTTGTCACGAAGTTTGACCGAGGGGCAGAGGATCGAATATATCAAGTTGTTGAAGGAGTTTGCTGATGTGTTTGCATGGACCTACAAAGACCTTAAAACATATGACACATCAGTCATCGAGCACAAGATCCCACTAAAAGAGGAGGCTAAGCCATTCAAGCAGAAGCTGAGACAGATAAATCCCATGTTGCTTCCTGTCATGGAGAAAGAGGTAAAGAAGCCGTTGGAGGCCCATATCATTGTCCCCTTGAGATATTCTGAATGGGTGGCCAATTTGGTCCCGGTGAGAAAGAAAAGTGGAGAAATCAGACTCTGTGTCGATTTTAAGAACCTGAACAGAAGTTTGAGGAAGGACAATTATCCCCTGCCCAACATGGAACATATTCTACAAAGGGTCACTGGCGCATCTAGGATGTCCATGATTGATGGTTTCTCTGGATATAATCAGATATCAGTCATGCCCGAGGACAGAGAAAAAACGGCCTTCATCACTCCTTGGGGCACATTCATGTATGCCAAAATGCCTTTTGGACTGATGAATGTAGGAGCAATGTTTCAGCGAGCCATGGACATAGCCTTCATCGGGGAGAAGGACCAGTTTGTGGTGATATATCTGGATGACATCACAGTCTTTTCTAAGACTGATAAAGAGCACTGCTGTCACTTAAAAAGAGTTTTCCTGAAATGTCGAAAATATGGCCTATCTTTAAACCCCAAGAAATCATTGTTTGCTATGTAGGAGGGGAAGCTATTAGGTCATATAGTGTCAGCAGAAGGAGTAAGGATTGACCCAGACAGGGTAGAAGCAATTCAAGCCCTGTCACTTCCTCGGTCCAAGAAAGAAGTTCAGGCATTTCTGGGGAAGGTCAACTTTCTGAGGAGATTCATCTCGAACTTCACTGAGCTAATGAAACACATTACAGCCATGCTCATAAAAGGCCATGAAATAAAGTGGACTGTTGAATCCAGGGGATCTTTTGCTCAGATAAAGAAAGCATTGACTAAAGCGCCTGTGCTAATCAGTCCCGATTATTCTAAAGATTTCCTGATTTTCTCATTTGCTTCTGATGACTCAATAGCAGTAGTCATATTGCAGAGAAACGATCAAGGGCGAGAGTAGCCCATTGCCTTCTTCAACAAGGCGTTAAGAGATGCTGAACTCAGATATGAGATCATGGAAAAACAGGCCTACGCATTGGTGAAAGCTCTCAAAGATTTCAGAATCTATGTTTGTACTCTAAAATCATTGCATATGTCCCTTCAGCTTCTATGAAGGACATCCTTATATAGCCTGACATAGACGGGAGAAGGGGCAAATGGATAGCTAAGATCCTCGAATTTGACCTGGAAATTAAGCCCACCAAGCTGATAAAGGGGCAAGGGTTGGCCAAGCTATTGGCTTAATCCAATTATAAAACTTCGGAGGTTAACTGCATCAACGAGCAAGCTGAGTCATCCAGCAATAATTTCCAGATCACCATACCACTAGCAACATGTCCCTGGTACAGGGACATCTTGTACTTTCTACAGGAATTAAAGCCCCCTGATGGACTAGGAAAGAGCAGAGCCAGAGCTTTAAATCTCAAAGTGGTCAAATACTACCTCATTGACCGAGCCTTGTATTGGAAAGACCCTCTAGGGATATTATTAAGATGTCTGGACCCATTGCAGGCACATAAAGCGATGTTCGATTTTCATAGTAGTCTCTATGGAGGTCATCATTTTTGGAAGACCACAGCCCATAAGATCCTCCGGGCTGGGTATTACTGGCCCACTTTGTTTACTGATGTCTGCAGAGAAGTTAGGGCCTGCGTGAAATGCCAGAAGTTTTCAGGCAAACAACAACTCAAATCTCTGCCATTAAAGCCTGTAGTAGTTCCAGCACCCTTTCAGCAGTGGGGATTGGATTTCATCGGAGAGATTCATTCTCCCTCAAGTGGCCAGCACATATGGATCCTCACTGTAACCGATTATTTCACCAAGTGGATAGAGGCTGTCCCCACTAGGAGCACTTCCCACAAAGTAATCATCAGCTTCTTGAAAGATATCATAGCCAGATTTGGTTGTCCAAGTAGGATTGTCACTGACAATGCCTCCCCCTTTAGGTCCGAGCCTCTGATCAAGTTTTGTGAACAATTTGGGATTTCATTGGTTCACTCTACTCCATACTATCCTCAAGGAAATGGACTGACGGAGTCCTCCAATAAAAGCCTGATCAAACTTATCAAAAAACTACTGGAGGACAATCAAAAGGCCTGGGACTCGAAGCTCAAATTTTCTCTCTGGGTCGATCGGGTGACAACCAAGAAGTCCCTGGGTCTTTCACCTTTCCAACTTGTTTACGGAATAGAGGCCATTTTTCCCACTCAGCTTGCCTTACCTGTGGCAAATTTCCTCCAGGTCCTTGAAGGAGAACCTAATCACATACTCAGGAGGATTCATCAGATGATGGAAGTGCAGCAGATCAGAGAACAGGTCATGGACAGAGCCTACAATCATCAGCAGAAGATCAAGCAGGCTTTTGACAGGAAGAACAAGAAGAAGGAATTTGAGCAGGGTGATCTAG
>JZKD02S0634206.1:271126-292165 GCA_000966675.3 Picea glauca | reverse complement strand
GTCCAAACCGAGTTCGAAAGGAAGTTTTTGGGATATCACCTTCCTTAATCCTTAACTGATGATACCCTGATTGCAAATCGATCTTTGAGAATACCGCTGCTCCTTTCATCTGATCAAAGAGGTCATCTATTTGCGGCATTCGGTACCTATTTTTCACTGTAGCACGGTTCAAGTCCATGTAGTCTACACACAGTCGTAGGGATCCATCCTTCTTCTTTACAAAAATTACCGGTGCACCCCAAGGTGAGACATTGGGCCTTATTAGCCCTAAGTCCAGTAAATCTTTCAACTGCATTTGCAATTCACAAAGTTTTGGCACTGTCATCCGATACGGAGTTTTGGAAATTGGTTCTACACCAGGTTTTAGCTCAATGGTAAAATCAAGCTCCCTCTCAGGAGGTAACCCCAGTAACTCGTTCGGTAAAACATCTTGAAATTCTGATAATACCAGATACCAATCCAATGAGGATCCCTTCCTTTCATTCACTGCTTCCACTACATAAAGTCGACACCCTTGCCTCAAGCATCGCTTAACCTTCATAGTTGATATAAAGCGTAATGACACTTTTCTATGTACACCCTGGATCTCTACTGGCCTTCCTTCATCATTGACACAAAGCACCCTCTTTGCGAAACAATCTACCAAAGCTCGATGAGCTACTAACCAATCCATTCCAATGATTAGGTCATATGCCCCGAGAGCAGTTACGTATACTTTCAACCTTGTAGTACACACTCCCAGGTCTACTATACAATTATCAACACTAGGTCCTACCGCTTGTTTTTCCCCCGAAGCCATCTCGACTTGTTTAAATTCATCATGCTCGTAGGCTGCCAACCCACTCTTTTCTAATGCAAATGGTGAAATGAAACTATCTGTCGCACCAGAATCAAACAAAATCTTGACATTGATATGATTTAGCGTACCTGATGACTTCACCACCATGGATTGATGTTCAGCCTAGCGATTATTAACCGCTACGTAAATCTGGTGGTTTCTACTTGCTCTCCCCATCGGTGCCTTTCCTTCTCTATGTACGAACCCTGATTGTAACTCTGGGTAGTCGCACTGGTAATGGGGTCCTCCGCACCTCCAATAGGTAACACAAGATTGAACCTGTGCACTGTTATGTGACTGTCTCTAAAATGAGTTCCTTCCCCTGGAATCCCTGCCCCTACTCGTTGTTCCCTGAGATGGTCGTGGACCTGTCTGCAATGTCGGCGATGAACGGGATGCTGCACTCGCGGCCATTGAAATCCATACAGCTACTGTCCTTGGTGCGACTCTGTTACCATATGGCGGTGGCCTTGAGCCCCCTCCCCTAGGAAAAGTCCTTGGGGCCTTTCCTACGAATCCAGGGCGATGTGGAAATGTTGGTCTTGTACCCCCGGTTAAGTTCATGTGTTCTTCCACATAAATCGCATTTTCCACCGCCTCCGCTACTGAAGACGGTTTCCACATCCGCACTATAGCTCTTATCTTAGGGTTCAATCCATAGACGAAGCACTCTACCTGTCGTTGGTCATTGTCCATATATGAAACATATTTGACAAGTTCCATAAATTTGATCTCATATTCTTCTACAGTTCTGTTTCCCTGTACCAAGGCATGAAATACCCCTACCTGTTGTTCCTCGTAGTATGCTGGTAGATATTTCCTTCGGAACCTCTCCTCGAAAAGTTCCCAAGATACTGTGTCTGGGGTAAGGTGCAATTGTCTTTCCAAGTTGCCCCACCAGTTCAAGGTGTTGTCTCTTAACTGAAAAATGGTGATCTTTTCCTTTGAGTTGGACACATAGTCCCTTAAGGAAAAACACCTTGTCATGCCTTCCAACCATGCTTCCGCGTGTTCACTAGCACAACCCCCGACAAACTCCAAAAGTTTGATCTTCTGCAATTCTCGCGTGATGTCTTCAGGTGGAGGTCCTCCCCCTGATTCCCTTGATGCTTCTAGATTACCCGTTCCAGACGGTGGAGGTTCCACTTCAGTCCCTGCCGGTTGTCTCCCCTTTAAAGTCTTGTTGATGGCTTCCAACGAGCGCAATATGAGGGCTAGTTCGGGCGATGGTGGTGGTGGTGCTGGCGGTGTTGGCGGTGCTTGCGACGACGCTCCCCTGCCTCGATTCCCTCGAGTCCTGACCATCCTGTATGCTTTGACCTACATCAACCAAAGTTGTCAGGGTGAGTTCTAGGATGTTTCAAATTGGTGCTACTCAAACTAGAAATAGGGTTAGGCATAAGTTTTCTTTACTTGTCTGTAAACAGGCATTACTCCATTAGGGGATTGGCTAGGTTAGGGTTAGGATTAAGCGTCTAAGCTTGATTTCTTCGCCCCTACGAAAATAACTATTGGTTCCCTTGCCCTGTAGCTATGCTAGCCTTGCGCCATACTCGCCACTTCTTATGCTTACTCTCCTAGTGCATATGTCGCCTCCTCCCCGCTTGTCCTAGTCTAAGCCCTTTTAACTTTTCGCTTACAGCTTGATTAAAGTGACTTCTGAACTTATGTTTATTAATTTAGGCTGAAAGGCATACACCTATTGACAATAAGCATAATTAATGATCTTTTAATCTTATTTAACCTTAAACCATTATCTGATGGCTATGCATTGAAGATGCTGGCATATTCTTAGTCGCCCTCCAAAATCAATGGGTCAGATTTATTGTTCATAACTTTCTTGCATTTATCAAGGCATCCGTTAACAGGTTTACTTTTTAACGTTTATCGAATCACATTAAAAAAAATTGTTGTAAGGATATATAATTACTGTGCTTAAATGATTAAATAGGATTAAACTGCGGCATCTAAATAATTATCCCCAACTTCCAACCACGTTTCGGCGTTCACCAGTGCTATGTACCTTTCGGCGTTAGTGTTCTTCTTAAGACGCTTCGCTTGGTGGGTGGTCTTGGGTATGACAATTAAAGTATTTATATGTGAAATTGTTTGTAAAATTCACATCATGTGGTGCATTGGCAGGGCGGACTTTGTAAAGACTTGACCGGTGGGGAGGTCCGGAGTTCGATCCCCACGGACTTCAAACATTTTAATTTAATTAATTAATCATAATTACTTTTAATTAATTAATATACTTAGTTTTAATTTGTTGTGTATTATATTATTATTACTGGGTTTTTTTTAAAGGCGCATATGTGATGCATTGGTGTTTGGTTGTTCCTTAAGGCTTAGGTAGTGGGTGGTCTTGGGTTCAAAACCCATAGACTCCAAAATAGTTTTAAATCTTTAAAACATATAAACCCTTTTTAAACACGTTTTAAAACATATAAACAGTTTTAAAACATATATAAACCTTTAAACACGTTTAATAACATATATTTTTAAACCTTTGTTTTTCCTTTATTAGATATTTTTCTTTATCCTCATCATTTTTTTTATATATAAATAAAAAAAAAATTACGATTTTAAACCATGAAATTTAAATTTAGTAACATTTAAAATTTAATTTAAATAAGTAATAAAATAAAAAAATTAAATATAAAATTAATTAAAATAAATAAAAATAAATATAAAAAAAAAATCAAATCGGGCACGCATGAAGCCCACGTGCCCGCCTTGCTCTTCCTACCTAACCCTAAAACCCTACACCTGCCATCTCTTCGAACCCTACGCGTCCTTCCTCTGCCGCCTCCTTCTCATCCACCGAGACCTTCCTCGCATCATTCTTTCTTCACCACAGATCTTGCCTTTGCTCTGTTTAGAGGTTCCAAGAATCTCGCCCACCATGGCTCACTCTGTCAAAGCTGCATGCGAGAATGCATGCGAGATTGAACTAGAGATTATGTTTGTTTTGTGTCAATTGATGAACCAAAAACCGACAGTTTTGGAAGACAAGGTCAACCATGGCAGCTCGGAAGTATGTGATTTTCTCCGTTCAAAAATTTGAAAATTCGTGATCATGTCTTTCTAGTACTCTTTGCCCAGTAAGTGCATGGGACAAAGGTATGGATATAATAACACAGCCTGCACGTCCCAGGTTCGATCTCGCCAAACCATCATTCTACGGAGAAATAGAGAATTGTCGAGGCAAGTAGATCATTTTGAAGCAGCAAATCAAATGATATTTATGCGCTGATTTCGAAACTAAAACCACTGGAAAATAGGTTTAATGATCTATCATATACCATTTAATCGATCACCTGTGAAAGGTCTCGTGGATTTTCAACAGCTGAATTGATGCATTGCCATCAAATGATATCATCCAGCGCTTTTTAAAATCCTGGGCGAATGTACTGTGGTTTATAATAAACTTCAAACAGTAGATGCTTTGTATGTGTATATGTTGGTACTTTGTGATATAGAGGTATGTGATATCATCCATCATTGCTTCTATCTCGCCTTAGTTGTTGAGGCTGAATGTTTACTTCTGGTTGCATTTATTGATATTTTTTTTTTTTCAGTAATATCTTCTTGTTGACGGATTATGTATTTGTATTAACTACCCTCAAGTCTAATTCACACTTTAGCTCGCATTCCCCCCCCCCCCAACTACCAGCTAGCAAAGGTAGACCTCTCTAATTCGTTTCGTTTCTATACTGCCAACTGATATCTTGTATCTGATAGTTTATTTATCTACTTGGATAACAAGTTTTTCCAGCGAGTGAAACAGATCCAGGTGGGGCATGCAACCTAATATTCTGACTTATTTCGGGTCGACGGCTAACGAAACTTACTTGTGTCTACTGAATTGGGTTGATAGAAAGCATGCCCTACTGGTGAAAAATGTTGTCTACAAAGCATGTTTCTTTCTGTCTCTGTTTCCATGGAAATAACTCATACATTTTATTGACTGTTCTATTTTCTTGGCAGGCATTTCATTTATTTATGTTCGTTTGGGCATTTTCAAGGTTTGTTTGTCATGTCTCTGTGGTTGCTTTGAAATTCCAGAAAAACAATAATTCTGAAAAACATAGTGGCTAAATCACTCCCAAATCGCTGCAATATGGCTCTACTTTCAAAGTCTTCCCTTACCAGATTCAGTAGAGGCATCAGGGAGCAATTAAAATAAACAAAGAACAGAACGAGCCAACAGCTTAAAGTAATCAACAACAACATATTTCGAAAGTAAAATTCTTCTACTCTCCTGTTATATGCAAACTAGTCTGCTACAACAAGCATCTAATAGTCAGTATACAACCGCTGTGAAGTAAACGAAACAATAATCAATAAATTCACACTATAAATTAGACACATATGTTTTAAAACTAGAGAAAAACTCTCTTGGGGTAAAAAAAAATGCAACAGGATTGCATTCTTACCATATTACAAATCAATCTTTGTTGTTCTCAGATGAATAATGTAACAATCCTGATATTTAGGACAGGATTATGAAGGAGAGGGAGATGTAGAGTTACATCGAGGAACAAGAGCGTGAAATCGCTGAATGAGAGGCTGCCTGGAAAGCTGAACTTTCTCATAGGGAGGTAAATATCTCATTTGATTGTAAATCGCTTTCATTCTTAAGTATCTTACCCTCACAATGAGTCCATACACTTTATTTTTTTATTTTTATTTTTCATGAAATAAAACAGTAAAAATCAATTTCTAAATAAAAGTATTTAACGAATAAATACGTACGGTACAGTCTTATTACAGAGATCTATATAAGTTCCTTTGCGATAAGATGCCTTGCAACTTGATCCATCTTTTCTAGTCCAACGGTGGTTAGGGTTTCATGCTAAATCCCCAGGGGAATTATTTGTAGAGTAGAAACCTTGGGCAATCTTTAGAATGGGTGGGAAATATCAAATATTTTTTTTTATATTTGTTTTAAAATTTCTTTGTTTTGTTTGTAGGTTAAGTGGAGGGGAATGAGAGCTTATATTTTTGGCCCTTAGGCCCAGATTTCAAACTAAGATGCTCTGATACCAAATGTAGGGGCCGATTAAATTAAACAACTATTTATTTCACAACATAGCAGTAAAATTCAAGAATTTCTATAATTTAGCACAGTCGCATACAAATTTATCAATAATAATAAAATTTTATAAGAGATTAAAAACAATTGCATAATTTTAAATACCTGAACCTAATTCTAATAACCCTCCATTTGTCCTTTACCTTCTTGACCGCTGCTGCACTGTAAAACACTGCCCAAAACCTAGTTCCTCCCTGCCAATTAGGTAACTTCCTAGCTCCAGGATATCATATGGATATCCTGGCCCCCGTGCCCAAAACCTCCAGCAACCCCGGTGCCTGACTGATACAATCCCACTCCCAAAACTCTACTCCTCTCTGCAAATCCAGAGCCCCCCAAATCAATCCCCCATCTCTCGTAGAATGACCTCCCGTAAACCTCCTTCCCCTCCATATTCCTCCTTCACCGACTTCCCCCTCATTTACTCCCTACCTAACCCATTTATTACCTTCTTATCCTTTGTCGTTAATGACCCTTATCCCCTTTATTTAATATCTTATCCCTTGTAGTTAATATGTTATCCCTTTTCGGGTACATAACTTAATTTAATAATATAATTTATTATCTTCCTTTTATTTCTTTACCTTATTAATTAATGAGTTAATTAATACTTAAATTAATCATTGACAATCATGAATACCTAATTAATAATAATTAATTAGTTAATGTTATTTTAAGAAATAATTATTGTTTAGCTAATCTTTTAGGACAGTTATATTATTAAATTAATTATAATTAATAATCATATACATCTATTTAAGCAGGGTCGTTACAGAAAGCTAGCACGTGCTAGCTTTCCTCCACGGTGGAATGATGTTGTTCAAGATGTGTTTGTGCTTGTGCAAGACGAAAAGATAGCATGCGCTAGCTTTCCACGATGGTGGAATGATGTTGTTCGAGATGCACTTGTGCTTGTGCAAGAGAGAAATCTAGCATACATTAGATTTCCCCCACAATGGAGTGATGTTTTTTGAGACGTGTTTGTTCTTCTGAAAGAGGGAAAGGTAGTGTGGGAAAGGTAGCATGCGCTACCTTTCTCCCATAGTGGAATGAGGTTGTTCGAGATGCAATTGTGCTTGTGCAAGAAAGAGAGCTAGCATGTGCTAGATTTCCTCCACTATGAAATGATGTTGTTCGGGATGCGTTTGTGTTTGTTGAAAGGAAAGCTAGCATGCACTAGCTTTCCTCCACAGTGGATACATGTTGTTCGAGGTGTGCTCGTCCTTATGCAAGAAGGAAAGATAACATGCATTAGCCTTCCTCCATGGTGGAATGATGTTGTTTGGGATGCACCTATGCTTGTCCAAAAGGGAAAGTTAGCACATGTTAGCTTTCCCCCACAATGGAATGATGTTCTTCGATATGCACTTTTGCTTGTGCAAGAGAGAAAACTAGCATGCACTATCATTCATCTATGGTGGAATGATGTTGTTCGAGAAACACTTGAGTTTGTGCAAGATAAAAAGCTAACACACGCTAGCTTTTCCAAATAGTGGAATGATGTTGTTCGAGATGAACTTGTGCTTGTGAAGGAGGGAAAGCTAGCACATGCTAGCTTCCCCCCCATGGTGGAATGATGTTATTCAATATGCACTTGTGCTTGTGCAAGAGAGAAATCTAGCACCCCCACAGTGGAATGATGTTGTTCTAGATGTGCTTGTGCAAGAGAGAAAGTTAGCACGTGCTAGCTTTACCCCACAATAGAATGATGTTGTTCAAGATGCGCTTGCGTAATATGGAAAGCTAACATGTGCTAGCTTTCCCCCATAGTGGAATGATATTATCGAGATGCGATTATGCTTGCATAAGATGGAAAGATAGCACATGCTAGCTTTCCACATGATGGAATGATGTTGTTGGAGATGTGTTTGTGCTTGTGCAAAGGGAAAGCTAGCATGCGCTAGCTTTCCTCCACATTGTAATGATGTTGTTTGAGATGTGCTTGCACTTTTTCAAGAGGCAAAGCTAGCATGCGCTAGCTTTCACCGATGTTGGAGTGATGTTGTTTGAGATGTGCTTGTGCTTCTGCAAGAGGGAAAGCTAGCACGTGCTAGCTTTCCCCGATGTTGGAGTGATGTTGTTTGAGATGTGCTTGTGCTTTTGCAAGAGGGAAAGCTAGCGCTAGCTTTCCCCCATGGTGGAATGATGTTGTTCGAGATGAACTTGTGCTTGTGAAGAAGGGAAAGCTAGTGCATGCTAGCTAGATGTTAGCTTTCCCCCATGGTTGAATAATATTGTTCCAGAAACGCTTGTGCTTGTGCAAGACGAAAAGCTAGCACGCACTAGCTTTCCCCGATGGTGTAATGATGTTGTTCGAGATGAACTTGTGCTTTTGAAGGAGGGAAAGCTAGCATGCACTAGCTTTCCCCCATGATGGAATGATGTTATTCGATATGCACTTGTTCTTGTAAAAGAGGGAAAGCTAGCATGCGCTAGCTTTCACCCATGGTGCAATGATGTTGTTGGATATGTGTTTGTGCAAGAGAGAAATCTAGCATGCACTAGCTTTCCCCCAAAATGGAATGATGTTATTCGAGATGTGCTAGTGCAAGACGGATAGCTAACACACGCTAGCTTTCCTCCGTGGTGGAATGATGTTGATTGAGATGCAATTGTGCTTGTGCAAGAAGGAAAGCTAGCACGTGCTAGCTTTCCACACGGTGCAATGGTGTTGTTCGAGATGTGTTTGTGCTTGTGTAAAAGAGAAAGCTAGCACATGCTAGATTTCCCCAATAGTGGAATGATGTTTTTCGATATGTGCTTGCACTTTTGCAAGAGGGGAAACTATCACACACTAGCTTTTCCCGATGGTGGAATGATGTTGTTTGAGATGTGCTTGTGCTTCTACAAGAGGATAAGCTAGCGTGCGCTAACTTTCCCCCACAGTGGACTGATGTTGTTTGAGATGAACTTGTGCTTATGAAGGAGGGAAAGCTACCATGTGCTATCTTTTCCCCACGGTGGAATGATGTTATTCAATATTCACTTGTGCTTGTGCAAGAGGGAAAACTAGCATGCACTAGATTTCCCCCATTGTGGAGTGATGTTCGAGAAACGCTTGTACTTGTGCAAGAAGGAAATCTAGCACATGCTAGATTTCCCCAATGGTGGGATGCTATTGTTTGAGATGAAATTTTGCTTGTGAAGGAGGGAAATTTAGCATGTGCTATTCTTCCCCTATAATGGACTGATGTTATTCGATATGCACTTGTGCTTCTGCAAGAGGAAAAGATAGCACACACTAGCTTTCCCCCATGGAAAAATAATATTGTTTGAGATGTGCTTATTCTTTTGCAAGAGAGAAAGCTAGCACGCACTAGCTTTCCCCCACAATGGAATGATGTTGTTCGAGATGTGCTTGTGCAAGAAGAAAATCTAGCATGTGCTAGCTTTCCCCCATAGTGGAATGATGTTTGATATGTGCTTGTTCTTGTGAAAGATGGAAAGCTAACACACACTCACTTTTCGCATCGTAGAATGATGTTGTTCGAGATGCGTTTGTGCTTGTGTAAAAGGAAAATTTAGCATGTGCTAACTTCCTCCCATAGTGGAATGATGTTCTTCGAGATGCTCTTGCACTTTTGCAAGAGGGAAAGCTATCATGCACTAACTTTCATCGGCGGTGGAATGATGTTGTTTGAGATGCACATGTGCTTCTGCAAGAGGGAAATCTAGCATGCGCTAGCTTTCCCCCATGGTGGAATGATCTTGTTCAAGATGAACTTGTGCTTGTGAAGGAGGGAAGCTAGCGCCCCCTTAGTGGAATAATGTTATTCGATATGCACTCATGCTTGTGAAAGAGGGAAAGCTAGCATGCCCTAGATTTCCACCATGGTGGAATGATGTTGTTAGAGAAATGCTTGCTCTTGTGCAAGATAGAAAGTTAGCATGTGCTAGCTTTTCCCAATAGTGAAATGATGTTGTTCGATATGAACTTGTAATTGTGAAGGAGGCAAGTCTAGCACACGTTAGCTTTCCCCAACAATGGATTGATGTTATTCGATATGCCCTTGTGCTTGTGCAAGAGGGAAAGCTAGCATGTGCTAGCTTTTCCCCATGACAGAATGATGTTGTTTGAGATATGCTTGCAATTGTGCAAGAGAGAAAGCTATCACACACTAGCTTTCCCCCATAATAAAATGATGTTGTTCGAGATGCAAGACGGAAATCTAACACGCACTAGATTTCCCCCACAGTGAAATGATGTTGTTCAAGATGCACTTGTGATTGTGTAAGATGGAAAGCTACTAGCTTTCCCCCACAATGGAATGATGTTTGATATGTGTTTGTGTTTGTGCAAGATGGAAAGATAGCACGCTCTATCTTTCCAGATGGTGGAATGATGTTGTTTGAGATGCGTTTGTGTAATGTCCCCCACCTCTTGCTGAGGAGGTTTGGGATGACTTAGTGGTCTAGGTATCCCCACTATGCCATAGTCTCACACTGAGGGGAAAAGTCAACCAAACTAATGTTATATTCTTGAGTTGACTTAATGAAAAGGTAAAAAGAGTTAAAAATATAACTCAATGAAGAAATAGAAGCGCTAGAGGTTGAGTTAGGAGTTAACCCTAGGGGTTAACTTAACTCAACAAGGAAACAGAAAACAAAGTATAAAGAGAAGGCTAGGGTGCACCTCTCATTCATTCGGGATTTTGGTATTTTCTTGTTGATGCTCTTGAGCATACAGTTTTGAGGGTTTTGATATTACAAACCCTAGTGAACAACTCAGTGGTGAAAGATTCCATTCACCTTGGTCCAAGCTTGGTCTCAGGGATGAAATACTCCACCCACACCATTCTACATCCATCATCTAATTAGGAGGACTGGCAGGGTCGTACCAGTTGGACCAGCAGGGCCATACCAGCTAGGGTTTTCTTGCAGGGGCACACCATTTGTTGAGGAAGAGTTTGATCCAGCATATTGAGGAAGCTTTGGAGGTTTTCAGCATTAGGTTTTTGCTTGCAAGCCCTTGCTCATCAGTTTGAGGGATTCTTGGAGGATTTATCACATCCCTATCATCCATTTGCAGGTTGGGATGATTTCAAGAGGAAGAGGACGATTTGGTGATTCAGTATTTCTCAGATCTAGAAGGCCATAGGCTAGATCTGACCTTGAAACTTCTCTCAGGTGCTTGAGGTTTCCCAATCTATCATCCTAGAGATTTTTAGGCGATTCAGAGTCCATATTTAGCTAGGTCATACTATTGGCCATATTTAGGGTTTTAGGAGGGTCGTACCAGTCTAGGGTTTCTGCAGTTTAAGGAGGAAGCTTCAGTATTTGAGCTCCATACTTCAAGAGGAGGCTTCCATTTCCTTTATCTATCACTGGGAGGAGTTTGACAGTGTTTGGGGGTATTCATCTTTAGGAGGGCCAAACCCCTGGTATCCATTGTCTTCAGCAGGCCATACCAGTAGTCAACAGGGTCGTACTAGTTGCTTGAGGGTTGGCTTAAGCCCTAGTTTTGCAGTTGAGTGTTCATCTTCTATTACAGCCTTTGGGAGGCTTGATTTGTATCTCTGGAAGTATTTTTGTATGCATCTATATTATTGTCTTGATGCCATCTGAAGCTATTCTAGATCTTCTTCACTATTTGTATCAGGTGCTTTCTTTCTTATAATAAAGTTCATCTATTGCTTGTGGTTCCTCTCCTATGTATTGTTTATGATCTTCATATGATTGCAATGATGCTTGTATAATATGTGGATGAATAACTGAATAAACCCTAAGGATGAAATGTGTATGGCCAACCTGCATACACAACAATTAATAATCAAATCATTGGTTAGTTAGTAATTCCAAGAAAAAAATTGGCTTGGGATCATTATAGTGGTATCAGAGATCTGATCCTACAAACCTTATAGAATGAAAACTGGTCCATCACTTAGAGGAAAGTCAGGAGACAAACCGGAGGGAACAAGCTGAAATTACTGAGACCTTGAAGAAGGTAGATGGGAATCTAAGGAATATTGATGAGAACCATACGATGATAACTCGGCTATTGATGCAGATGACTCATCAGGGAAAAGACCCTAAGATGTATGGAAGCAAAGAGGCTAGCGGATCCCATGGTGAAATCAGGTATAATCTAAAAAAAGATCCCAAGTTCTAGGGAGGCCATGGAGGGGGTACGTCACATGGAAAGATGGGTAGCAGAGCTAACCATAGACCATACTTTCTCACATTTATAGATGAACAGGTGCAACAGGAGCAGGTAGATGACTTTGTTGAGCATATGGCATAGTGTACTAGGGAGTACCATGGCTTGGATATGATAATTCAGAGACATATGTCCCTGGATCAATACTACCAACTCAAGTTTAGAAACAAGTCCAGGCTGAACCAGTGGAGCAGTTATGAGTTTGAACAAAGAGCAGAGAATCTAGAAATCTCATACTTTGATGGTACATCCAAGATGATAGTGCAGGAATGGGTACAAAAGTTGGACACTTATCTGCAGCTTAATCCCATTAGGGAGATGGAAGCCATCAAATTTTCCACTATGTATCTGGATGGAAAGGCTCATGATTGGTGGTATCATGGACTCACCACCCTAGGCCACAATCATATAGTGACCTACACATAGTTCACTTAGAGAATCATTGACAGATTTGATCAGGGGGACCCTAAGCTGCACTTTCGAGAACTCACACAACTCAGGAAAAAAGGAGCAGTAGAAGTATAAATTGAATAATTCCAGAGGCCAGTAGTCATGGTGCAGGATATATCCCCAACCAGACTCATGATGCTTTTCACTGAAGGGTTGATGGAACCCTTGAAGGGTTGGGTAAAGGATTTTAAGCCTACCAACCTATAGGATTCTATTTGGAGGATGAGGGATCTAGGACCAGCTACCAAACCAAAATTTGTCCCTAGACCACCTCTCAACACTGGAAGAAGAGATCAGAGACCTCCAATGAACCAGGGAGGATGTGACCCAAGGGGGCTTGACAAGGGTCGTGGTAGAATGAACGATAACACCAGGAGGGAACTAAGAAGGAAGAAACTCTTCTTCACGTGCAAAGAACCATGGAACCCATCACATAAGTGCATGGGCCATGGCCAAGTGCACTACATAGAGGTGACCTTAGACAATGAGGAGGAGGAAGATTACGAACAACTTCAGAACATGGAGGTCGAAACCATAGAGACATCGGAGGAGGAGGTCACATGACAGGATAGTACGACTGAGGGGAAAGCCACCTTGGCATCTATCAGTGGGGTGCCCAAATTTAACACCTTCAGGATGAGAGGAGTCTTCCAGGGGCTGAAAGTATCAATATTGATTGATGAGGGATCCCCTCACAACTTCATTGACTTGGAATTGTTGAGGAGGAGGCATATACCCATGGTGGAATTTGAAGGGTTCAAGGCGGAGGTAGCAGGTGGAAGCACTACGCCTTGTGATAGGTACATTCCTGGTATGAAGCTTACATTGGGTAAGCATGAGTTGGTACAAGACCTCTATGTGATGGACCTTCTAGACACTAACATAATTTTTGGAGTTTAGTGGCTCAGCACATTGGGGCCTATCACCACCAACTACAAGACCATGGAGATGCCTTTTACAGAGGAGGGTGGATGAAAGGTAGTGCTCCGAGGCATGACAGGTAATTCTACTAAGGTAGTTACGACCAAGAGGATAGAAGCCATATTCAAGAGAGAGGAGATTGTGTATGCAGCTGAATGTAGGATTGCACATGTGGATGAGCAGGGTAAGGTTCACTACACTCCATATATCCAAGATATCATTGAAAAACACAACAAATTGTTTGGACCGATTCCTCCAGGGCTGCCACCAGACAGGGGGTTTGAGCGTATCATTGAGCTAGAGAAATGAGCTAAACCAGTGATCACCACACCATATTGGCATCCAAAGAAGTGTAAAGCCGAGATAGAGAAGGCCATCAAGGAACTTTTGGAAATGGGGCACATCAGGCCGAGCTCTAGCCCTTTTGCTTCTTCAGTAGTGCTAGTCAAGAAGAAAGATGGGACTATGCATATGTGCATTGACTTCTAGGCTTTGTATAAAAAGACAATAAAAAACAGCTACCTTATACCAAGGATTGATGAGTTGCTAGACGAACTGCATGGAACTGTCTATTTCATAAAGATTGACCTACGTTCTAGCTGCCATCAAATCAAGATGAGGGAGGAGGACATCTCAAAAACTGCTTTCAGATGTCATTATGGCCATTATGAGTTCTTGGTGATGCCCTTTGGGTTAACCAATGCCCCAGCCACGTTCCAATATTGCATGAACCATGTGTTCAACAAACAATTGAGGAAGCACTTGTTAGTATTTTTTGATGACTTGCTCATTCACAACAAGATGTGGGAGGAACACCTTCAACACGTGGACCAAATTCTGTCTATCATGGAGGAATAGTCATTGTACACTAAGGAGTCCAAATGTGAGCTTGGAATGACAAAAGTTATTTACTTGGAACACATCATCGGAGCAAACGGGGTATAAGTATATCGGGAGAAAATAAAGGCCATTATGGAGTGGCCTACTCCTAAGACACTCACAGAGTTAAGGAGATTTCTAGGCATGTGCACTTACTATAGGAAATTTGTCAAAGATTTTTCTCAGCTATGTGCACCCTTGACTGATTTGACTAAGAAGGGATCCTTCAAATGGAGTGAAGAAGATCAATTTACGATCGATAAGATGAAAAAGGTGATGAGCATGTGCCCAGTGCTAGCTCTACCATATTTCGGCCTACCTTTCACCTTGGAGTGTGATGCCTCAGGAGAAGGTATAGGGGCCGTACTGATGTACAATAGGCACCCTCTTGCCTATGAGAGCCAAAAAATCAGGGGTATTGAGCTACTCTACATCATTTATGAAAAATAAATGCTAGCTATCATGCACGCACTAGCCAAATTCAGAAAATACCTGGTAGGTGCACGGTTTGTGGTCAAATCAGATCATAACAGTCTCAAGTACCTCTTGGAGCAAAAGGACTTAAATGAAAGGCAACAAAAATGGGTAAGAAAAATGCAGGCTTATGACTTTGACATTGAATTTTTGAAAGGTAGGAACAATGTGGGGGCTAATGCATTGTCTAGGAGGCCATCCAATTATGTCATGAAAAATGTATCCGTGGATTGGAAAGACCACTTGGTGATGGAGTATGCAAAAGATCAGTTCACTTTTCAACTAATGGATGGGCAAGTGTAGGATGATAAGTTCAGAATTATTGATGGTCTCATCTATTACAAGGGTCGAATCATTCTGGTTCCTAGATCGGCCTTCAAGGCCAAGGTGTTGCAGGCATGTCATGACTCACCCATGGCAGGGCACCAAGGGATTGGTAAGACATACAAGAAGGTGAGAGAGGTTCTCATGGAAGGGCCTCAAGGAGTATGTAATGAGGCATGTCAAGGAGTGTATTACGTGCCAGGAGAACAGGGATGAGCACACTCATCCAACAGAGCTACTGCAACCCTTACCCATTCCAGAGCACAAGTGGGAAAGCATATCCATGGATTTCATCACCAGGTTGCCAAGGATGCATGGGAAAGACTGGATTTTTGTAGTGGTGGACAAGTTGATGAAGTTTGCACACTTCTTCTCCATAGCCATAGACTTCAGTGCAACACAAGTGGCTGAATTGTTTTTCAGGGAGATCTTCAGATTGCACGGCCTACCCAAGACCATTGTCAGTGACAGGGATAGCAGATTCATGAGTACATTTTGGCAGGAGTTTTTCAGATTAGTTGGTATGGCCTTGACCCCTAGTACCAGCTATCACCCTTAAATGGATGGACAAACTGAGATAGTTAACAAGTTGGTGGAAGGCTATCTCAGAAATTACGTGGTAGGGCAGTAGATAGCGTGGATCATATGGTTTCACTTAGGAGAGTACTGCTACAACAACACTCATCACATATCCATAGGCATGATGCCATTCAGGGCCTTATACAACTATGATCCACTCTCCTTTGTGGATATTTCTTTTGGTGACAACAGGGCACCAATGGTACAAGATTGGGTACAACAGAGCCAAGACATCCTCAAAGAGTTGAAGGATCACCTACAAAGAGCACAGAACCAACAGAAGGTCCAAGAAGACAAGCACAGAGTTGAGCACACTTTTGAGGTTGGTGACTTAGTCTATCTAAGGCTCCAACCATATGAACAGACTTCTATAAAAATAATCGGAGAAAAGAAGCTACAACCACATTTCTTTGGACCCTATAGGATCAGCAGGAAGATAGGGGCCATAGCCTATGAGATGGAGCTTCCACAGGGCAGCAGGATACATAATGTCTTCTATGTGTCCTACCTGAAGAGGGCCATTGGCCAACACACCACACCCATTGAGGTATTGCCTCCCATGCATGAAGAGGGGAAACTTGTTTTGATTCCGGAAGAGATACTGGAGGTTCATGAGAAGAGGCTCAAGAAGAGAAGCATCAAAGAGTACTTGATCATATGGAAGGATCTACCCAGTGAGGATGCCACATGGGAGAATGAATAGGTGGTACATGAGACAGGTTTGGAATTGCTTGAGGACAAGCAATTTCTAGCAGGGGAGATTGTAATATCCCCCACCTCTTGCTGAGGAGGTTTGGGATGACTTAGTGGTCTAGGTATCCCCACTAGGCCATAGTCTCACACTAAGGGGAAAAGTCAACCAAACTAATGTTATATTCTTAAGTTGACTTAATGAAAAGGTAAAAAGAGTTAAAAAGATAACTCAATGAAGAAATAGAAGCATTGGAGGTTGAGTCAGGAGTTAACTCTAGGGGTTAACTTAAATCAACAAGGAAACAAAAAGAAAGTATAAGGAGAAGGCTAGGGCGCACCTCTCATTCATTCAGGATTTTGGTATTTGCTTGTTGATGCTCTTGAGCATACAGTTTTGAGGTTTTTGATATTACAAACCCTAGTGAACAACTCAATTGTGGAATATTCCACTCACCTTGTTCCAAGATTGGTCTCAGGGATGAACTACACCCACACAATTCTACATCCATCATCTAATCAGGAGGACTAGCAGAGCCATACTAGTTGGACCAGTAGGTCCGTACTAGCTAGGGTTTTCTTGCAAGGGTGCACCATTTGTTAAGGAAGAGTTCGATCCAACATATTGAGGAAGCTTTTGAGGTTTTCAGCATTAGGGTTTTTCTTGCAAGACCTTGATCATCAGTTTGAGGGCTTCTTGGAGGATTTATCATGTCCCTATCATCCATTTGTAGGTTGGGACGATTTTAGGAGGAAGAGAATGATTTGTTGATTCAGTATTTCTCAGATCTAGAAGGCCATAGGCTAGATCTGACCTTGAAACTTCTCTCAGGTGCTCGTGGCTACCCGATCTATCATCCTGGAGAGTTTAAGGGGATTCAAAGCCCATATTCAGCTAGGCCATACTATTGACCATATTTAGGGTTTCAGGGGGGTCGTACCAGTCTAGGGTTTCTGCAGTTTGAGGAGGAAGCTTTAGTGTTTGAGCTCCATACTTCAAGAAAAGGCTTCCATTGCCTTGATCTATCACTGGGAGGAGTTTGGCAACATTTGGGAGTCTTCATCTTAAGGAGGGTCGAACCCCTGGTATCCATTGTCTTCAGTAGGTTGTACCAGCAGTCAACAGGGTCATACCAGTTGCTTGATGGTTGGCTTAAGCCCTAGTTTTGCAGTTGAGCATTCATTTTCTATTACAGCCTTTGGGAGGCTTGATTTGTATCTATGGGAATATTTTTGTATGCATCTATATTATTGCCTTGAAGCCATCTAAAGCTATTCAAGATCTGCTTCACTATTTGTATCAGGTGCTTTCTTTCTTATAATAAAGTTTAGCTATTGCTTGTGGTTCCTATCTTGTGTATTGTTGATGATCTTCATATGATTGCAATGATGCTTGTATAATCTGTAGATGAATAACTGAATAAACCCTAAGGACGAAATGTTCATGGCCAACCTGCATACACAACAATTAATAATCAAATCAATGGTTAGTTAGTGATTCCAAGAAACAAATTGGCTTGGGATCATTACTGTTTGTGTTTGTACAAAGGGAAAACTAGCACGTGCTACCTTTCCCCCATAGTGGAATGATGTTTGAGATGTGCTTGCACTTTTGTAAGAGGGAAAGTTAGCACGCACTAGCTTTCCCTAACAGTGGAATGATGTTGTTTGAGATGTGCTTGTGATTCTACAAGAGGGAAAACTAGCATGCACTAGCTTTCCCCCATAGTGGAATGATGTTCAAGATTCACTTGTGCTTGTGCAAGATGGAAAGCTAGCACATGCTAGCTTTCCCGACTAGTGGAATGATGTTGTTAGAGATGCACTTGTGTGTGTGCAGAAGAAAAAGCTAGCACGCACTAGTTTTCCCATGGGTAGAATGATATTTTTCGAGATGTGCTCATACTTATGCAAGAGGGAAAGCTACCACATGCTAGATTTCCCCTATGGTGGAATGATGTTGTTTAAGATGTATTTGTGCATGTGCAAGACAAAAAGCTATGACACAGTGTAATAATGTTGTTCGATATGCACTTGTGCTTGTCCACGAGGGAAAGGTAAGACACTAGAATGATGTTGTTTGAGATGTGCTTGTGCTTGTGCAATAGGGAAAGCTAGAATGCACTAGCTTTCCCTCATGGTGGAATGATGTTTGAGATGCACTTGTACTTGTGAAAGAGGAAAAGCTAGCATGCACTATCTTTCTGCCACGATGGTATGGTACTTTTCCAGATGCGCTTGTGCTTGTGCAAGAGATAGCACGTGCTAGATTCCCCCCATGGTGGAATGATGTTGTTCGAGTTGCACTTGTGCTTGTGCAATATGGAAAATTAGCATGCATCGACTTTCCCCCACAGTGGAGTGATGTTGTTTGAGAAACATTTGTTCTTGTGTAAGATGGAAAGCTAGCATGCACTAGCTTTCCACCATGGTGGAATGATGTTGTTTGAGATGAAATTGTGCTTGTGAAGGAGGGAAAGTTAGCACACACTAGCTTTCCCCCATGGTGGAATGTTGTTGTTCGAGATGAAATTGTGCTTGTGAAGGAGGGAAAGCTAGCACACACTAGCTTTACTTCATGGTGGAATGATGTTATTCAATATGCACTTGTGCTTGTCTAAGAGGGAAAGCTAGCACGCACGAGCTTTCCCCCATGATGGGATGTTGTTCAAGATGTTCTTGTGCAAGACAAAAATATAACACGCACTATATTTCCACCATAGTGGAATGATGTCATTCAAGATGCTTTTGTGCTTGTGCAAGACAAGAAGCTAAAACACGCTAGATTTCCCCCATGATGGAATGATGTTGTTTGAGATGCATTTGTGTTTGTGAAAAAGGGAAAGCTAGCACATACTATCTTTCCCCCACATTGGAATGATCTTGTTCGATATGCGCTTGCGCTTTTACAAGGAGGAAAGCTAGAATGTGATAGATTTCCCCCACGGTGGAATGATGTTTGTGATGTGTTTGTGCTTCCACAAGAGGGAAATCTAGCATGTGCTACCTTTCCCCCATGGTGGAATGATTTTGTTCAAGATGCGCTTGTGCTTGTGCAAGAAGGAAAGCTAGCACAAACTGGCTTTCCCCCCTGGTGGAATGATATTTGATATGCCTTTGTGCTTTTGCAAGAGAAAAAACTAGCATACACTAGCTTTTCCATGGGTGGAATGATATTTTTCGAGATGTTCTTGTACTTGTGCAAGAGGGAAAGCTAGTTCATAGCTTTCCCATGGGTGGAATGATATTTTTCGAGATGTTCTTGTACTTGTGCAAGAGGGAAAGCTAGCATGCACTAGCTTTCCCCCACCTTGGAATGATTTTGTTAGAGATTTACTTGTGCTTGTGCAAGACAGAAAGCTAGCAAATAGTGGAATGATTTTGTTCGAGAAGCACTTGTGCTTGTGCAAGAAGGAAAGTTAACATGTGCTAGATTTCCCCTAGAATGGAATGATGTTCGAGATGCATTTGTTCTAGTGCAAGAGGGAAATCTAGCACGTGCTAATTTTCCCCCATGGTGGAATGATGTTGTTTGAGATGCACTTGTTCTTGTACAAGGAGGAAAACTAACACACACTAGCTTTCTTCCATGGTGGAATGATGTTGTTTGAGATGCATTTGTTCTTGTGCAAGAGGGAAATCTAGCATGTGCTAACTTTCCTCCATAGTGGAACGATGTTGTTCAAAATGCGCTTTTGCTTGTGCTAGAAGGAAAACTAGCATGTACAAGTATTCCTTTATTGTGTAAAGTTATTGTGGGAAATGTTGTTGTTTTGTGCTAGAAAGAAAGATTTCATTCTCGGTGCAATGATTTTGTTGTCAATGTGTAGTAAGAAAAACTAGCATGGGCTAGATTTCCTTCATGGTGCAATATTGTTGTTGACAATGTGCTTCTTCTTATGTTATAAGGAAAGCCAAAGGAAAGATAACAAGTGCTAGCTTTTCTTTACGATGCAATTTATTTCTTGGTAATGCACTTGTGCTTGTACTAGAAGGAAAGTTAGCATGTTCTAGTTTTCATTTGTGTTTGTATTAGAAGGAAAGCTAACATGTGCTAGCTTTCATTCATAGTGCAATGTTGTTGTTGGCAATGTGCTTGTGCTTGTGCTAGAAGGAAAGATAGTGTGCGCTAGATTACCTTCACAGTGGAATTTTATTGTTGGAAATGTGTTGGTGCTTTTGCAAGAAGGAAATCTAGCATATGCTAGCTTTCCTTCATGGTGCAGTGTTGTTGTTGGAAATGCACTTGTGCTGGTGCCAGATGAAAAACTAACATGTGCTAGCTTTCTTTCATGGTGCAATGTTGTTTTGGAAAATGTTATTGTTCTTGTGCTACAAAAACAGTTTCCTTCACAATGCAATGTTGCTATTGGCAATCCGTTTATGCTTATGCTAGAGGAAAACTAGCACCTACTAGATTTTGTTCATGATGCAATGTATTTCTTGGCAATGCACTCGTGCTTGTATTAGAAGGAAAACTAGCATGTGTTAGTTTCTGATGTAGATTATTTTCAGCACAAAATGAGAGCGGAGATATAATAAAGAAATGCACAGAGATATTGCAGATATTCAATAATATAACATAAATGTATCAGAGATGAAACCATAAACATAGATATACAGTAATAC
>JZKD02S0634206.1:241964-268266 GCA_000966675.3 Picea glauca | reverse complement strand
CCTAGACATCCAAAAACCTAACCCTAGGAGATGAAGCGCCAAAAGTCATGTGGGCCTCGTTTGGGTAAGTGAGTACATCAACTTCCCGGGGTCATAACTTTTGCATACGATCTTCATTTTAGGCGTGTGATAGCTCATTGGAAAGGTATTGTCGAGGAGATTCATTTTGGGGGCTCAATTATGCCTTCAATTCTCATTGAGAACCTAAATCTTGAAAAACCTTCATTTGGGCCCTCAAAATGGCCCTGGAAGTTAAAACCTGCTAAAAATAGTAAATTGCCAAAATTGCCAGAAAATTGTTTTGAGACAGTTGGAAAAGGTGGGTGGCCACCGATATCCACCTAGATCAGTTTCCTTTATAGTGTAATGTTTTTTTTGGCAATACACTTGTGCTTGTGCTAAAAGGAAGGCTAGCGTGCACTATCTTTCCTTATTAGTGGAATGTTATTATTGGAAATGCATTGATGCTTGTGCAAGAATAGTAGGAACTATATTTCCTTCACATTGCAGTTTTGTTGTTGGCAATGTGCTTGTACCGATGATAGAAATAAAGCTAGCATGCATTATTTTTCCTTCATTGTGCAATTTTGGTGTGGCCAATGTTGTTTATCTTATGCTAGAAATAAAATTTTCCTTCAGTGAAATGTTCTTATTGTCAATATGTTAGAAGGAAATCTAGAAGGCATTAGCTTTCCTTCATGCTGCACTATTGTTGTTGGCACTGTGATTATGCTTATGCTAAAAGGAAAGCTACCAAGTGCTAGCTTTCCTTCACAATGAAAAACATTACTTAGCAACGCACTAGACTTGTTTGTACTAGAAGGAAAGCTAGCATGGGTTAGCTTTCATTTATAGTGCAATACTATTGTTAGTAATACACTTGAGTTTGCGGTAGAAGAAAAAATAGTGTATGTTAGCTTTCCTTCACATTAGAATGTTGTTGTTGAAAATGTTCTTGTGTTTATGCAAGAAGAAAAGATAGCAAGTGCTAGCTTTCCTTAATGGTGTAGTCTTGTTGTTTTCAATGTGCTTCTACTGATGCTAGAAGAAAAGATAGCATTGACAAGTATTCCTTCATTGTGCAATGTTGTTGTGGGAAATGCTATTGTTTTTGTGCTAGAAAAAACATTCATGTCGGTGCTACAAGGAAAACTAGCATGTGCTAACTTTCCTTCATTGTGCAATGTTGGTGTGGCCAATGTTGTTGTCCTCATGCTAGAAAGAAAATTTTCCTTCATGGTGCAATGTAGTTGTTGGCAATGTGTTAGAAGGAAACATAGCAAGCACTAACTTTCCTTCATGGTGCAATATTGTTGTTGGGAATGCATTTATGTTTTTGATAGAAGGGAAGATAACAAATGCTAACTTTCCTTCATGGTGTAATTTTGTTGTTGTTAATGCGATTATGCTTGTGCAATCAATTCTTCAAGGGTTCTTTTGTCCTAATGATCACCACGGTTATTGTTTTGTCTTTGAGTGTGGCTGTTGTTGGATCTAGAACAAGCTACACAGATCCACGATGACGCAACAAGTAGTGTATTTAAATATGATGTTGTTCTTGGTTTTTCACTTGTGCTTGAGATGGAATAAAAGATAATGGTTTATAGTTTTCCTCCTGGCACAAGCACAATGATCCAATCATAATCTTTTAAGACACATAGAATAGTGTGATCTCTATAGAATTTTGAAGTTTATGAATAATGTATGATTAAGTATACTATACTTTTCTTCCAATGCACAAGTGCAACTATTCAAGTAACAAGCGCAAATATTTTAACAAGATGTATTATTTTTCTCCTAAATAATATGGAATCTCTATTGTATAGTTAAGAGCTTCCAAAAATAATTTCACTAATGGCTAGAGGTGCAATACACACTCTACCTCATCAACATAATTGTTTGACAAAACTTAAATCTACACTTTTTGAGGTTCTAAAGTTCAACATCCCTATGTATCCATATTAAAGAGTATATCCTCATATGAGTTTAGGTAGGGAGTCCTAACATTCGAACTAAAGATTCAAAATTAGAGTTCCTAAATTTCAGAATAAAAATGAGAATGATCTAGTATTTATATGAACAAAACTTCTATTTGGAAGAAAATATCTAGCTTGGCTTCCAATTTATCATGTTTAGACATTAAACATCCCCACAAAGCTAGCTATAAGTATCACTGCTCCTTCTCATGGGACTTGTTTAACATCTAACATAACATCCATGTTGGACTTTCTTTGATTTTCCAAAGGACCTTGTGGTTCTACAACTTTTGAAAATGTCTTATGAGCACAATTCATACACATACATCAATAAAACAAGTGCCATCTCCGTAGTTAAATATGAACTTGTTGGTTTAATATGAGTTGATATTTTTCATTCTATAATACTACTTAAATCTCTAATTGTCAGGTATTCATATATATTTTATGTGTAATTTATATGTAAAGTGCCTTTTGGAGGATGGTGGGGAAAGGTTTTTCATTGCATACAAAATCATTGCCATACAATTTTTAATTATTGACACTATATTTCTTTTTTGAAGCTTGTGTTTTTGCTAAAGTATAAGAGACACTTTACATGGTTTAACCTTAATTACAAATTACAATTCAATTGTGTGTTACAAAATTCATAGGATTTACAATGGAAAATATAATTTTGACAAAAGAGGACTATGTTGACCTCCTAATTAATAGTCAAGTTATTGGGCTAGGAAGGGAATCTATAGACATTGGGACTTTTTATGGTGGAGAAAGGGTTAATGCAAGCTATGCTATATTTTTTATAATTGATGTCACTCAACCACATTTGATTGTGGAGGATGTTGATGAAGGGGACACACATCCATGGAAGATCATGGATTTGAGGCACAACATAGGTAAATCAAAATTGCAAAGCATGTGTTAAGTGTTATTGATAGTATACTAAATGTTTTTTTTTAGCAAATATTGTTAAGTGTTATTGATAGTACATTGAATGTTTTTTTATAGAAAACACTAAGTTTCTTTAATTTGGTGTATAGGTGAAAATATTTCTTGTGCATTTTCTATTGGAGACAAGGAAGATGTTTTGCAATGTGGTGTGAAGGTGGGTGAGGGCTCTATATTCAATACAAAGCTTGGTCATTAGTTGCATAGAAGGATGGTGAATAAAGGATGCATAGTGTTTATAATTGAGAAGGTATTAAAACATGATGCTCCTCTACCACATCCAACAAGATTTAAGCATACATTAGGGGGTGCATTGGAATCTTATGCAGTTCGGCTAGAATCATATTTGGTACCTCATTGTCATGATCATCCCATAAATATTACCCAAGATAGGGTTACATTCACATGTACAAGAGTTTATCTTACACATGGATGCATTGAAACAAGCATGTGCATTACCAAAGGAATGATAATTAATGTCCAAGAGGATGACATGGTTGAGGGTGAAACACTAGGTGAAATGAACTTCGATGTTTGCGTGGAAGGGATACATGGAAATTGTGAAAGATGTAGGATTGAGAATAAGTCTATACACTATTTGGTTACATGGACAATAAATAAGTTTGTTGACAACAAAGGTGAGATGTTAAGGGTCAAGGAAAAGTTCAAGAGCCACCCAAGGAAATGGTGATAAGTGATGTGATAGAGGACACAAGTCCCGTAAAAAAGTGGGATGGGGATCCTTATAATGAAAAAAATATAGAATCAAATGATATGCATGTAATGAGGCCATATAAAAGGATTAAGAAAGTTATGGCTACAAAAAAGGTTTCAAAATGTCAAACAAAGATAGATGAAGAGAAAGAAATATGACTTTTGGCAGCAGATGAATGTTGTAAACAAGATTGTCTTCAACATTGTGGATATGAAGGCCATTGTTGTTGCTAGAAGAGGTATTGAAAACATAAATAAAAATGGTATTAGGAAATTTTTTTTGAATTCTCTCCTTTCAAATGCAGTCATGTCAGAAAGCCATGGCCATGGCCTACTTCCTATTGTTAAAAAAGTAAAGGACACGAGATTCAATGGTAATATTATTTGTATGAAAGCATGGTACAAGATACATAAGATTCCTCAAAGCACTTTCTATAACTACCAACATTATTTACAACATGTACACATCAAAACCATTCATGGTAACACCAACACATGCAAAGCACGTGCACAATTGTGGAAGCCATATAAATATTACACATAATTGTAATGGATAATTCAGATTATAAACCAAACCAAACACATCAAGTTGAAGATGGAAGGTTTTCTCCTTTAAGATTCTTTCCTTCTACTTACACACAAAGTTCTTTGTTAAATGAGATCAACGAGGCTCCTAAAAAGCTCAAATACCCATCAATATCACAACCAACAATGAGCAAGATCTGGCATACTCATTTTTGAGATGTGGCACTCTCAAAGAATACCAACTTTAGTAAATGTAGTGAATGTATTGTGTTGAAAGCATAAATGAAGTCAACAACTACAAAAGAGTTGGACGAAAAGGCATGAGGTAGATTGAATAATCATAACAAGATTGTTATGTGTGGAATATATTGCTACTATTCCCACATAATTATGTCAAGGTGGTTTCCAAAGGAGTATTTGAGTAGTATCCGTGATAAAATGGATAAAACAAAGACTTCAATCCCAAGACTATGTGTCAAATTGAAATCTATTGTAGGAACAAAGTTGGGTTTGTCATTGACTTGTATGCTAACACATGGGCCTAAGACATGAGGTTTTGGTCATTTCTCCCTACCATTTGTAAACATGGGATCATAATTTACCACTACATCCCTTGCAAAGTTCTTGAGGGACCTTCAAGACCCACACCTTGATATGTATGGTGATTTGCTTTATGAGAGTGGAAGTTCTAGAAACCCACTCTCAAATGCATTACTAGACAACTGTATTTACTCAAAATGTAGAGTGTATAAGGATGATTTTCTATCTCATGGAAGATAAAAAAATCAGAATGTTGATTTTAAACCTATTCCTCTACATTTGTTGTTACAGTTTGACAATGCAAAAAGTGACAATAAGAATTATTATCTTTTCATGTTTCTATCACTTTTAACTTCACTTCATGTCTTCATCGCTATTGAGGTTGGGTTCTTGCTTGTGGGACACATTCATGGAGACATAGATGGAACCTACAAAAGAATGTCTTCCAACTTGAAAATTAAATACATATATTCTTTACTTGAAATGATGGATACATATCACATGGTTGAAGAAAAATGAGTCTTTCCACCTACACTGATTGACAAGGTGTATGAATACAAAAGTTTCCTTAAAGGATACATCAAGGAAGGAAACATTGCACTAGCCAGACATCTTAATGTCCAGTACTTCCAATTTCTTGTACTCAATGATGTTCCAATACTAAGGTACAAAGAATCCATCAAAGATATTTAGTGGTCAGAACCAGTTGAGTTGTGGAATATAAATGAGGAATTTCAACCTAAATTTTCCACAAGGAAGCCATCTTTCTTAGGTCCCAAAGAGAATGATGTCTCTTTAAAAGAACTAAAGGAAGGAATAACATCATACATAAAAATGTGGAAAGACACTATCGACAATGATGATTCACCAATTGTTACAGAGGAATGGAAAAATAGACTAGAGTATTGGGAAAGCGTTCTTGATACATTAGATGAAATGTACAATGATCATACAATAGTGGAAGGAAGTGATTCATATTCTAAGGATTTTTGGCCCAAGACAAGGCAAATTGTCAATGCTAACCATAATGCACTCCATGTAATCTCAAATATTATGAATGAATATTTCAATAACATGACAAATGAACTAGTATATGTTGGACCCAAGTGCAACAAGCCAAATCCAACATTCAATCCTATGATTGATGTTGAGAAACGAAAGATGTTGCTAGTTATATTAGGAAATGAGAATGAAGGGAAGATGATTTGGATGGAAAAGTCCACCTCGAATATCTTCCAAGACGATCAAAGTGAGACTCTTCATGCAAAGGTTGATTAGTGAAAACCTAGTTAAGGGAAATACAAGGGAATAATATTAGAACAATATTGGGTATCAAATCCTAATGACACAAAACTTGGATCTATTCCAATTAATACCATAGTTTGGGCATGGATGCCAAAAAGAGAACATTGTAAGAAGACCAATATAAATAAATGTGGTGTAGAAGTTGTACTTGATCTACTTGAGAGAATACCATGAGATCATGTGGAGATGATTCATGAATGTAATTTTTTCCTTTGAAGGATCTACTAATATACATGAAGATAGATTTTTCAATGTTTGTTGTATATCAAATATTCTCTTCATATTATTTTTTGAGGAGTTTTATATTATTTAATACATACATGCAAATTTTAGTTCAACTTCAATGTATTCATGTGACGATGTGTTATGCAAATTACATGACACCATTCAATATTTAACTTTTTAATGCTTTGTTTAGATCAATACAACTTCTCACTATATAAACCTTGCATAATCAAATCCAATAATGTACTTAAAAACATTTTCTAGACTTGGTATATTAAAACTATATTGAAGTAGCTAATTAGTATTATTTTCAATATGAAAAGTTTAAACACTTCATGAATAAATATTAGATAATATTTAACTTTTTAATGCTTTGTTTAGATCAATATAACTTCTCACTATATGAACCTTGCATAATCAAATCCAATAATGCACTTAATTTTTTTTTTCTAGACTTGGTATATTAAAACTATATTGAAGTAGTTAATTACTATTATTTTCAATATGAAAAGTTTAAACACTTCATGAATAGATATTAGACAAGTCTTGCAATATAGTCTGAAGTGAGTTTTCCCAAACATTCCTTGTTATATTTGATATAAATCAAATTGTACTACTATGTTGCATTCTAATTCATAATAATTTGATTTTGACAATTAAACAACTTGCAAACTCTAAAATGGTGCAAACATTATACTCAACACAGATAAAATAGTTAGTGTCAATTATCAAAATGGTTAATAATAGTAACAAATACAATTACTATGGCGTTAAACAAATTTATAGGTAAGAAATTTCTTACACAAACTATTATTCATGAGTCAATGTTTGATAAACTTTACTATAATAAATAAATATAATATTAATGATAACATAAATTATGTAAGAAATCTAATTTTTAGAGGAATATTAATGTGTTATTTTCCATCTTTCCTTTGGTATTTGAAAAAAAACAAATTGTACTACTTTGTTGTTATTCTAATTATTAATTGATTGTGATTGTTGAAATGATTAATAAGAAACATTAAACACAATATTAACATCAATGTCATTAAGTAACTTTATAGGTAAGAATTTTTTGGTATATTATTCTATTATTGTTGAAGTAAACCTCGATCAATTACTTAGCTTTTAATTCAAAAATATAAGACAATATTAACATCAATCTCATTAAATAACTTTATAGGTAAGAAATCTCTGCTATATTAATCTATTATTGATAAAGTAAACCTCGATAAGTTACTTAGATTTTAATACAAAAATATAAATAATAATAGAGATAAATTTTGTTGCTATTCTAATTCATAATTTATTTTGATCATTACAAGGGTAAACCTAGACTTAATAATGAAATATTTTCTCTTGTGGACTTTAAAATGGTGCAAACTTCCTATAATAAAATATAGTACTCAACACAGACAATGACAATAAATAAAATTGTTATAGTAACACATACATTGGTATTATGTCATTCAATATCTTTATATGTCACTCCAAGTTGGTGCTAATCTCCTAGACTTACTATAGTAACTCAATGTTGAGACATAGTAGTTACTATAATATTAAATTATAACTAAAAACCATGTTAATAATAGTAATAGACATAGCCCTTGGGGTGTATAATAGTAGGTGATGGAGTATACTATTAAGGCACTCTGTTAAGTAAAGTCACTAGTTTGAAACCCTGACTTACCTTGTGTGCCACATGAGGGGTCATGTTGGCATGTCTGGAGGTTATAGTGGTAGAAGTTGGATAACACGACCCATTGTCACGTGACTAAGTGCCCAACTAGTTTTTGATTCTCTTAGTCACAAAAAAAATAATATAATAGTAATGGACATTAATTATTAATGTCATTAAATAAATGTATATGTGAGAAATTTCTTACAAATCTATTATTCTAATGTAATCCTTGATCAACTTAGCTTTCAATAGAAAATATACATAATAATAATAGAAATAAATTATGTTTTTATTCTAATTTATAATTTACTTTGATCGTGACACAACAAACTTAATACATAGTAACTCACATATAATATTTTCTTTAGTTGACTATAAAATGTTGTCAACCTCATAATATAATAAAATATAATTCTCAATATAGACAATATTACTTACTATGTCTATAACTAAAATTGTTATAATAGTAAGAAACACATTGATATTATGTCATTAAATAACTTTTATATAGGTCACTCTAAAATTCTGCCAACCTTCTACTAGTATACTAACTCAACAGTAGTTAGTATGTTAAATTAGGATTAAATTGGTTAATAATAGTAAGAGACACAATATTAATGTCATTAAATAACCTTAAACAACTTAGTTTTTAATACAAGTTATAAATAATATTAATAGAAATAATGGAAGGAATCCAAGTCTAAGACATGAAATATTTGCTTCTACAAGTTTATGTAAATTTGATTTTATATAGTTTATCATGATAAATTTATCACAAAAATGGTGAATATATACATTCAAAGTAGTGAACCAAGCCATTTTCTAATTCCCCAATTTGAAAAACAATCTTACTAATTTAGTTCAAAATTCTAGATCCACTATTTCTAATTTAGATCCATTTTTTTTACTTAACACACATGTTAAGATGCAATTAAATCATGATCCACTATTTTGATCTAGATCCACTTAGCTTTCAATAGAAAAATATAAATAATAATAATGGAAATAAATTATAATGATACAAGAGAGTTTATAATGATACCTTTATAACAAAAAAATGGTGAATATATACATTCAAAGTAGTTAATTAAGTGATTTTCTAATTCCTTATTTTGAAAAAACTCAATCTAGCTAAAGTTATAAAATTCTAGATCCACTGAATATTCCCAAATTTAACGAAATATGTGTTTTGAGGATCCTTCTTTAAAAAAACTTTTTTTTGGAACATGTACACGTCCTACTGAACTAATAGCCCATTTACACACACGATATGCATACTAGTTATCCCACGTACATATGTGAGTTGCATGCTAGACAACCCGCGTTACCTCCAAAATTTGCAAAAAATATATAATTGCAAGGAATTCGGCGGAGTATATGGGATATCGAGGGTTTCCCCATTGTATCCCATCCCCAAACTGAATAACCATATTTTTCTCATATAAAAAGAGGTCTTTGGGTCCCATTTAAAAACAAGCAAGAGAACAAGTAAACTCTGCCAAAATCCCTTCCCCTTCTTAGCCCAAGTTTTGCAGCCCTTTCTGAGATTTGGCCTCAACATTCCCCTCTAGTCGTTTCTCCTTATACAACCCTTTCCCTTTTCCCAAGAGATCAGTTGGTTGTGAGAGGAAAGCATGGGAATGATGCACTTGGAGCAACAATAGAGGAGCCCGAACCTGGTTCGTGGAATGTTTGTTGATAAGAAGGTTGTAATCTTTTTTATATTCATATTCAATAAAAGAGTTATTTCTTGTCCCAAAACATTGTGTCTTTATGCTTTTATGGATTAATGCATCTATGTCTATATCTAAATATTGGAAGTTACAAGTAGAGATTGTATGTTTTGTAGCATTGCTTTCCTAAGTTTTTGCAGGTCAGCTTTGGGAGGAGACCCACAATTAAGGAAGTTACAAAGGCAAAAGAGGTCTACACCAGACATTAGGACCAAAGATACACCTATCGATATTCTTTCCTCTCTCTTTTATTTCATTTTAGATAGTTTTTGGATAGCTTAGGAATAGAACCATCTTTTAAGGGAAGTCATTTCTCTACTTGTACCTCGACCCAGTATAGTAATAGGGGGATTTCCCCCGCTAGATTGTCTGTTTTGTAGCATTGTTTTCCTAAGTTTTTGTAGGTCAAATTTGGGAGGAGACCCACAATTAAGGAAGTTACAAAGGTGAAAGAGGTCTACACCGGACATTAGGACCAAAGGTACACCTACCAATCTTCTTTCCTCTCTCTTTTATTTCATTTTAGATAGTTTTTGGATAGCTTAGGAATATAACTGTCTTTTAAGGGAAGTGAGTGCTCTGCTTGTACCTAGACCCAGTATAGTAATAGGGGGATTGTCCCCGCTATCAGAATTGGTGACTCCACTGGGGAGTCTCTTTAGGGTCTTAGTGGGAGATCTTGGTTTGATTTGATTTTCAATGTCTTTCTAAGTTTTCTGAGTGTTTTGAGTCAGGTTGGGTCTTTGGTCACTTTCCATGTTCCTACCAACTTCCCTTTCCCAAGTTGTTTGTCCAAACTTTTTTTTTTTTAGAAAATTTACAGAAGGGTATGCGACCTGCTCTCTATACAACATGTGTACATACACAATCTACATTATATACAACCCACATACACATGCAGGATGGTTGTGCACAACACGTGTCTCTATTGTTTTGGATAATTTTTTCAAAACATTTTCCTTTTCCTACAAGAAACTTGTGGTTCCTAGGTCTTCTTGAGTTCCAAAAGATTATGTTTTTTGGGGTTGAGACAATTTGTAGGCTCATATTGTTTATGAAATAACAAAAATAAATCCTTTTGTCTCTCTATGTTTCCAATAATTTTTGGCTTATTTTTATCTTGAATTTTAAGAAAAATGAGTTTCATTTTAAAAACAAATTCCCCCTCATGGCCGAGGGAGGCCATGAATCATGTATTCTGCAGTTTCTTTTAGCATCTTTTTTTATTTCTTCTTTGATTGGAAGAAAATAAAAAATAAAAAATAAAAAACCTAGTTTTTATGATAGTTAGGTCTTTTTCTTCCTTTGCATTGCTTTGCATTGTTATTTGAAAAAGAAGAATGAATTAGCATAGGGCTATGTTTTCTTCTCATCTTGAAAGAATTTCAAAAGAAAAAATAAGAAAGAAAATCCTTTCATTTGCTATTTTTTCACTCGAAAGTTGCATTGTGCACTTTGCATTGAAAGGAGAAAAGATTGCATTTTTAAATTTGAAGGATTGTTCATTCTTTATTCAATCTTGCAAAAAAAAAAGAATCTCAAACAACATCAGTTTCACTTTTTCTCCTTGAGTAAGAAAAGACCCTAAAACAAACGCGCTAATCTAAAATATATTAGTAACACTTTTTCTAGGGTTCACCAATAGCTTAGGTCAGGGCCTTGGATTAGGTGAGGAGAGGTAAACTCTCCAAGGCCAACCAAAACTTAACTAAGGTGTCTGTGCTAGGATGTGAAAAATCCACCTTGTAATTACTCAATGTGGGAAGCTACTCTCACTCAGGAGTCAAACACGAGGCCGTGTAGAGGACGGTGGAAAAAATATCCACTCCTGATTCCGACAAAGCGTTTGGGAGAGTGTGTATTGGGGGTGAATCCTGTAGCGTTACTGGCTTGACTTGTGTCATACCTCTGAGACACTTGGATCTGTCCAAGGTACTCTAAGAGTGATTTCAGCCCTATTGTGTTTCAGGCCTCAAGAGGATCTTCAGGCTTAGTTACCCTGCCCATACACTTGCCTGGTTTTCGACTATACCCCCTGGTTGTTGATTACAAATTGGTGGCCTAGTTTCTATTATATAGGTTGACACACAGGTGATTGTGAGGGGTGCATCATGGTACTTGAGGCCGAATCTGTATTCTTTGGGAGAAACCCGAAGGGACAGTCCGTCAAAGTTCTAGGTAACTATTTCTCCTCGCCGGTCATTTACCTTTGTGAATGATTTGGATGATCGAGAATTCATCTCCCCTGGTCAGAAGCATTCAGAAGGGTCATTTGTTTGGCTTGTATCTTTTTAGGATTTTCTTCTTAGTCGTGTGCTCTATGATCTCTAGTTTTCCATAGTGAGTTAGTCAGTCATTGGTTTCTGTCTCTAACCTAAGGTGGTAGACTGCCCACTCCACCAGTCATGAGGAATTTTCAATCTCCCGCTTATAAATGTGGAGCCTCCTATTTACAGGCATTGTTTTTTATACCACTGGTTCATCAGAGTCAGTGTGTGAGAGTTTTACGGACTTAAATGATCTCACAAGGGGAGAACCTATGCATAATATCTTCATGGAAAACATTTCTAATGATACCGACCAAGGAACCCCTTCGCAAGGGGATTCTTGTTCTTTTCCTTTCTTTGGAAATGTTGGTGTCCCTTTGATGGCCACTTTGTACATTCCTGGATTGAATGTGGGACTACCGGTTTGGTTGGGTACCATTTGAAATGTCCTGAATTCTCTTGACACTTCTCGGTTAAGCACATTATTTCATGGGAATCATGTTGATGTTCCTTCTTCAACAAAGTCTTCTCCTCCTCCTTCTACCTTCTATGGTGAAAGTCTATCTACTAGTAACATGAAGTCTAAATGAAATAGAAAGAGGAAGAATAAGAAGAAGAAATCACCAACCTCTGTGAGTCATGTTGGAGATAGGTCATCAACCTCTACAAGTCATGTTGAAGACCAACAACTAGCCTCTGCAAGTCATGATGGGGGCACAAACCTAGTCCCTGCAAGTCATACTGGAGTTCAATAACCAACCTCTGTGAATCATGTTGGAGATAGGTCCTCAACCTCTGCTAATCATGTTGAAGTCCAGTACCCAGCCTCTGCACTTCATGTTGTGGTCAAAATTCTACTCACTACTATTCATACTGGTGATAGGTATGCAGCCTCTACGAGTAATGTTATCGACCAATCACCAAACTTTGCAAGTCATGTTGGAGATGTGCAACCAATCACTGCAAGTCATGTTGGGGGCATGAATCTCGTCAATTCGATTCATATGAGTGATATGCAACCAACCATTGCTAGTAATGTTGGGGGCATTGATTCTATTGAGAAACCTAAATGGATAAGACGTAAGCCTAAGTTCGCTTGTAATCTTTGGAAGGGAGATCACCTTACTCATTTATTCCATGGCCTTCCATAGGCATGAATATTGTGGTCCATGTCTACAAGCTCTTCTGATTATGAGTCTTTTGAGGTTTCCTCACAGCCTATTGATCCATTGGTCAATAAAATGGTCATGTCAATGCAATCTTCAAGCGATCCCACTCCTCTTTTGGGGGTAATGTTCCTTTAGACCATGTTGTCTCGCAGCCTATTCAGCCAATGGTTGAGGAAGTGGTTGTGTCGATGCAACTTCGACCAATCCCACTCTTCTCTTGGAGAGTGTCGAGTCTACCAAAGTTTTCACGCTGATGCAATATTTGATGGATCCCACTCTTATCTTAGACAATGTCAAGTATACCAAAGTGGTCATGCCGATGCAATCTTTGGTTAATCCCACTCTTCTCTTGGAGATTGTTGATTCTACCAAAGTGGTCGTGCTGATATAATATTCAGCCAATCCCACTCTTCTCTTGGAGAGTGTTGAGTCTACCAAAGTGGTCGCATCGATGCAATATTTGGCTGATCCCACTCTTCTCTTGGAGAGTGTCGAGTCTACCAAAGTGATCACGTCGATGCAATATTCGGTTGATCCCACTCTTCTCTTGGAGAGTGTTGATTCTACCAAAGTGGTCACATTGATGCAATCTTTGGCTGATCCCACTCTTCTCTTGGAGAGTGTTGAGTCTACCAAAGTGGTCACGCCCATGCAATCTTCAGCTAATCCCACTCTTATATTGGTGAGTGATGTGTCTACTGACTATGTTTTTAGTATTTCCAGTTTAGTACTTTCAGAAAAAGGGGGCATTCCTCTCACTTCAAGCACACCCCCTCCAAGTCCTAGGATGGTTTCCTTTGATTGGAATGACCCTGTTGAGCCTCATCTTACCTATTCTGCACCATTTCAAATAAGGGTTGTAGTTAATTCAAAAAAAAATTACCGATGTATTGTATATGAAGGAGCCTCCAAAAGTATTTTATCATCCTCGGTTTGGAAATCTTTGGGTTCTCCCGAGCTTGTGTGTTCATTGCATGAGTTGTTGTCTTTTGACAGACGTCCTAGTGAATATTTGGGGATTCTTCCTCATTTTCCTATCTTGTTAGGTGGGAATATTGTCCTTGTCGATGTTATAGTGGTGCAAGGCCCGTTAGATTTCAATATGATTCTCGGGCATGATTATGTATATGCTATGAACATTGTGGTGTCTATGCTCTTCTGGGTGATTCATTTCCCTCATAATGGAAGCATTTTCACTATTGACCAGCTAGCATCTAATAATCACCATCCTAATTCAGCGTTAGTTCAGGTTTCCCCTTTATATGTTCCTAGTTTTTGTGTAGACTCTACCCCACCATGGATAAATTATGTCGTGTCTTATCCTTGATATTCAATTTCTTCTGAGAAGGAACCTGTGCAATCATCTTTTCCTTCTCGAGACATGGTCTCAAAAATTGATCAGTTGGGGGCATGGGAGCCCTTGCTCCCTATTGACATAGGCCAATTTTGGGAGAAAACCAAGGAAATTTTGAATATTTCAAGACAACACCAAAAAATAGGGGAGTGCACTACAGATAGAGGAAAAGTAGCATTGAAAACAGAGGGAAAAAAACGCAGAAAAAAGTAGTTACAAAGTGGAAAAACTATTGTGGAGCAGTTGGAAAGTGGGCAAGCATTGACTTGGAGAATGGTTGGATTGAGGACCATCCAAGATTGAGCAGTTGAAAAGTGGCAAACCAAATCCACTTAGGGTTAGGGTTTTTTGTAAGGGCATTGTCCCAATTTTGTATAAGTAGAATGTATTAGGACAATGAGAGGGTTGGTGTGTGTGTATTGTTGAGGTTGGAATTATTCCTTTAGTTGAGTAGGAGGTCTTGTTGAGAGACTTTTTCTATCTGTGGAGATCATATGTAATGAAGGAAGACATGTACAATGCGTGGCACTAGATTTTCCATGAAGAATAATAAGGAGCTGAAGCGACAAATCTTTGTGGACGTAGCCCTAGGAGGGGGGTGAACCACAATATATCTGTGTTATGTGTGAATGTTTGCAGTATTTATGGTTTCATTTGCTTTAATGAATTTATGATGAACATGGTAATGTTAAAGGAAATAATACTACACACTAAGGAAAGCATTGTAGAATAACACTAATTGAATGAATGTCATAGCTAGTATTCCGATCTGAATCTTCTGTTATAGTAGATGGATGTATGTCATGGAATCTATGCAGTTATAATGGCTAATGAAGTTATGTTGGAATAATGGTGTCACCGGTCAAAACTAAGATCTAATTAGGGCTAGATTAATAAATGAGTATTTGAGGGTTATCAATGAGTAGATATAATTCCCCTGAAAAACAAACACATCCCATCCCATGGTTGTAGACATCTGAGTCCTGCGGCCACCCATTGAATCCATGTCAGGTGATACTGTGTTGTGTACTTTGTGCATTGTGTTTCCTTCTAGTATCTAGAAGGGCCGATGGTCGAAGGGTTGTTGATAATCCTGTATTTATAACCCGGGTCAGCCCATAAATAACCAACAATGGTTTTGTTGCCAGTTGGAACTTAGAAGATTAGATCGGGAGGGATGTATCATGCAGTATAGTGCGAGGGTTTAAGAAAGGGGATGATTTTAGGTTGGAACCCCACACAAGTAGATATTGAAAGATGGTTGATAGTTCAGGAACTAGAGTTTACCCATAAAGATAATAGAATCGTTAGGTTTAAGCCAAGACATTACTTGGAAAGATATGTATTTAGCGAAATACAAGAGAGTTTTTTTAGTGAGTTTCCCATGTTATTGCAGGAGTAGATAAAACGGTTTAAAGATACCCATCCGATGAATAGAGTTAGATTAGTGGAGTCGATAGAAGAAAGTATTGCGTGGTTGAAAAGGGTAAATAACAAATTCACCCATGTAGTATATTTCTGGCTAGACAACATTGTAGTGGGGTTTATCACTGATTTTGCAGTAGATACATCAAAGTATTACTGTGTAGCAGAGCGGGAGTTTATTAAGGGCCAAGGGGAAGGTACATCAGGTCGTTGTACACTTCA
This sequence comes from Picea glauca, assembly GCA_000966675.3. Classification (NCBI taxonomy): domain Eukaryota; kingdom Viridiplantae; phylum Streptophyta; class Pinopsida; order Pinales; family Pinaceae; genus Picea; species Picea glauca. The sequence goes on along the minus strand of JZKD02S0634206.1, from coordinate 252,179 downwards.
ATCAAGAGATTATTGCATGATAAAGGGGTATTAACCATGGAATCATACAACTAAACTACCCTGCGTGCATGGGGGAGTTAGGGGAAACACTGAAGAAGGTATGATATTGAGGGGGAAATGGATAGTGGAGAGTGAAATAAAGAGAAATATCCCATTATGATGGATCAAGAGGAGATCCAGGAAATTATGAAGAAGGCAGGAACGATGCGCAGTGAAAGACCCTACCAGTATAAGCTCAATAGGGAGAAAAGAGTAGTAGCCAAGAGAGAAGGCTTGGAGAGTGATGAGGAAGAGGTAGAGGATATTCATGCTATGGAGTGCATTGAATAAATAATGCATGCCACATACAAAATAAAGACTAGAGGATCGAGATCTCATGAGGAAGTAGATACCCCTATCCAGATCCAAATCAGTGTAGAACCTACAACCCCATGTACGACTAACACATTGTTGATGATTAAAATCAAAACGATGAATTCCGCCTGCAAAGTATTGCTAAAGCCCTATTATTTAACTATGCTAATAATATAATACTAGTAGGTGGGACCCCTTGTAGACTAGAGGTGCAAATATAGACATATCACACATTTTTCTGTTGTTGTTTTGATGATGCATACACAGTGCTACATGGTTGACAATGCAGTCTTGGTTTCATTTTTTACATAGTAACAGGTGGATGATGAATTTCATGGAATGCTTATGTGATTCAAGGATTTTTTTGGTTATGATGGGCATGTATTTACATTTTCTATGATTTAATCATATCACTAATAATTGTGATCGACTACCTAGCCACATATATACAAGAGATATGTTAGTGATAACATAATCAAAACAAAGGAAGAAAACCTATGAAAAAATTCATAAAGGAAAAAAAGTTATGTTTGAGCTATGTTAAAGGTTATATGAAAATGGAAAAGTAAAGCGATGTTAGTGTTAGTCCTAACTATTATATGGTTGGTTAGTGGCTATGTGATTCTCATTTGGTTTGATTTAGGTGCATATAGCATTGCAATATGTGTTATGTCATAGAATGATGGCAAGGGTTAACGTGTAAATGTTAGTGGGTGGTGCAATACGCAAGGGATATTGTCATAGATTTCAAAAGTTTGGGCATTGAATACATGGTTTAATTGATTGGTGAATATTGGTTGTCTCGTAATTCGAATTGAATAGGACAGGAGATGGAAGTGACGTGCATTTACTACACGTCACTCCATACTCCCCCCTATCGACCGTCACCCTAGCATTGTTCCTTGTTGCATTTTCTATCTGTTGGTTGTGAAGCTCCACATTTCATGCTCTTGGAAAGAAAAAGTCTTGGCCAACTCACCCTTTTAATAATTTTGTTATAGGTATGGTTATTTTTCTCTCCATCCATGAAATATTCTCTATGTATGAACAAATAATGGCTCAGTAATGCTTGGATTTGTGTGTTATTGAGTATTTCGACTATGTAAATGTGTGTTATTTCTCTCTGAGATGACTGTAAAATTGTTCATATTGCAATTAAAAGAATTGGGTTTTGTTGTGCATTGATTGGTTGATCAGTTGATTTAATATCGTGATGGTCTCCGTGGATAAAAAGTGAATGTGGTACATATCGCTCTGTATTAATGGTGGAGGGTTTTGTTCTGTGTATTACCGTCAATGTTTCCCTCACATTTATGACTGTAACCCTTATCCAGTCACAGTCGGGTGCCATTTGGTTGCTGTGTTATTTCTTCAAACCCAGAGTCATGGTCATTGGCTCATTCTTAGTGTCTTTTCACCGAAGTATCCCAAGATCTAGTCTTGGGGTGGCCATAACATTAATATGTATTGTATGGTTGTGGGGTGATGCTAGTTACATCTTGGAGTTATGATATATGCGTCCTCGTTGGTATTATTGTCAAGTGGTTTGGTTCTTAAGGAATTGGATAGAGAGGTTATATCTCTGTGTGTTCTTTTAATAACTGCCATTGTTCATATAACTTTGTCTCTCCTCTACAAGTGATAAATGCACTATGTGCACTGGCTTTCTTACCCTACCCATCTTTTATTTCCGTGGTAGCTAACTATTGGTTCCGTTTCTCAGACTGGGAGTAAAAAGAAGGCTTCATGGCTTACTGTTGTGTCTATTTCGAAAGGTATTTTTGCCTATGGTTGATAAGTCTCTGAAGACCTCCAATTCTTTGTGCTATTGTTAAAAAATGAGCACGCTCTTGTTTCTCTCCCTGCATTTTTTTTTCAATCGAGCATGATTTTAATCTCCAACCGTCTTTGCTCCCTTTGGGCATCTTCTTGGTTGTCAAATATGAGTTTATTAGTGGAATGGTTATGGACATGGATGATTTTAGGGGCTAAATTTCTCTCATGGGCTAATTTTCCATGGTTTTTCCAAAAACGAGATTCGCTGTTTTAAAAATGATTCGCCCAAATTCTATAGGATAAAATTATTTTACCTTAAAAATCGCCAAAATTTTATAAAAACTATATAAAATCCCTATAAATTTGAATATTTTTACAAAAATATCGTCAAATATTTATAGTTGGCATATAAAGGATTAGTAATATTCGTAAAGGTTTCTACATTTTAAAACAAATTTCCATCCTTAAAATCATCCCTGGTTATGGAGGTTTTTCGTTGAGTCTTTGTCTCATCTTTTTATGATAAAATTGATTGAATAGTTAAAAATGGGAACAAACAATTATATACAGTCGAGGGTTGTCTTCTTTTTTCTCACTGTGTTTTTGCTAGCATGGCCTCGATTGAAATTGGAAACACCTGTGTGTTTTTCTTAGACTGATTAGGGTTATGGATAATTGTGAAAATGGTGCCTGTGTGTAATTGGATATGTTTGCCTCGTATTTATTATTGGATCATCGTATAGATTATCAATGGTTATACCGATAGTGATAAGGCTCAGTTTTGATGTTGAATGTGGTTTCGTTGCAACACTTTGTTGATTGATATGTTGAAGACTGTATGAATCGGGCATATTTTGGAAGTTTGTTTGTATTTGAAAAAGGGACATGTGTATATTTCAATTAGGCACCGATTGTAAATTGGTAGACAATGGATGTTTATTATTATAGTGATGCATTATGGGATAGAGGTTGAGCATATTGTTGTGCATTTTCTTTAGATTCTTAAAAGGAAATAAAAGAAATAAAAGACCAATGCTTTCTTAAACAAGACTGTTGAATGGAAATTTTGTTTTGGTTATGAATTATGGTTATAGAGACTGTTATGAATTGAGGAATTTAGGGAAATTTAAATGTTGGAACAACAAACAATTTGATACACAGTAAATTTTCCTGTGGTGTTGGTGTTTTTTGGATTGATTTTGGTACAGAGTTGTGATTATTAATTACTTAATTTGATTTATGAACAATATACATTAACTTCCCTGCCATTCTCTCACTTTTTTGCACATTATGAATCCTCTCACATTCCTAGATTTACTTTGCACACCATGTTCTTAAAATTAAATTACAATTAAATGGAAAATTTGTATTATAGAAATTAAAGGATGACACAGAGATGGGTTACAGTTGATATGTTTTTTGATTACAACACAATTGATTGTTTAATGATTTGTTGAGCAGTAATCATGATCTACTCCCTTTAATTTTATCACTTTTTACTCAATACAACCCCCTCAGATATCCCAAAACCCTTATTCACCCCCTACTCATTGACAAGTATTAAACGATTTATATGGATTGGATTGCATGGGTATGATGTGTTGTTGAGCCAAACTTTGTTTCATATTTAAAGATATGTCATGTATCGTTTGTTTAAGAAGCCATTTGCTAACAAAATTTTCTATACATGAATGAACTTCTTTAGTAGAGGAATCCATGGCCAAAATAATAGGGGAAGAGGGAATTGGAATAGAGGCCCTAGGAGGCCAATATTTTTGAGACATTTTGATGTAGATCCACAAGAGTTCAACCAACTCTTCCAAGTTGGATTTTTCAACTGGATTTGACAAGGGGTGGTCCAACCTAGGCCAGAAAGGCCTCCCTTCCAAACCCAGCATGTCCCTGGTATCCTAGTTCCCCCTCATGTCTCATTACAACCTGAAGTCCTTGAAAATGATGGATGGAAAGAGATTGTTCATCCAACAATCTCCCAACATCGTGGCTGGCCCAATTTGTCTTTACTTGCTCCTCCTCCACCGATTAACCCAATTGTCCAAATTTCCCCTGCACACTCACCTATAAAGTCTTCCCATGCAAGCAAGAGACAAAAAACTGAAGCTCACCATGCACATGATAAAGGAAAGTTGTTGTTGCCCCCTCTTCTCCCTCAAGTGATTCCACCAAATCCGTTTCATCCCGCATGCACTTGAGAGATGACTACTCTCATGTTATCAGTGAGATCAACCCTAAAGGCTCCACATAGCCTAAGTCTAATTTAGAGAAATCAAAAGGATACAACAACAACAAAGGGAAAATTGCCTCCCAAAGTGGAAAATATAGTTTTTGAGTATATTTATTTATTGATTGTTGAGAATAGTTGACTGCTGAAGTTTTTGGACAACATACGATTTTGGATATTTTGGATATTATATTTTTGGATATGGTTTAAAATATCATTGATATTAATTTTCAAATTATAAGAATGATGATGGGAGCCACAAGGAGGGATGTGTTTGATTGATTGACTAGTTGTGTTTATTTTTGTTAAGAAACTAAAGGGAGTCACAAGGGGTCCCACCTACTACTTATTATTTATTAAAGACCCTTATTATTATTATATTAATTATTCCCCTAAAGTAAAAGTTAGTTGAGTTTTAGTTAACTTAACTAAAAGAGGTATTTTAACTACTTCAACTAATTTTAATTGCTTAAAGGAAAACAGAGAAGGAAGAACAATAGGAGAATAGAAGGAGAAAGCATACTAAGGTCTACTCTTGAGTTTTATTGAGATAGTTCAATTTTCATTCATTCTTTAATTCATTAAAATCCTAATTCTCTTTTATGACAACATGGTCTATTGGCACAAGGGCATACCTAGGGTTCAATGCTACAACAGCGTACCAACAAAACCCTAACTACCGACCCTTTTGGCAACACCTGCGAAATAGATGAAGTCTCACCCGAGGTAGAGGTAGGGGTGCTTGCAGGACTCAAATGTCTGCAACTTTAGATGGGACACCGATCTGTTATTCTAACACTTAATAGAGAACTCAACAGTTAACTTTCATCAATATCTAGTTCTCAGTTACAACGCAGTTAACCCTAATTACAGAGTATCACAGTATTCATTTGGATCTAAGGTATTTAAGCACTAAGCATATGTACATAAGTTAGAACTAACATCTGTCCATATCATTAAGCACTAAGCATCAAAAAATCTATCTATCATTCATTTATATTAAATCACTAAGCAAGTAAACACATCAATACATCGCACAAAGCATAACATCACAACATCTACGTGGTTCACCCCCACCCTGGGGCTACGTCCACCAACTCTTATCTTCTTTATTATCTTTGGTCAAGCTTCTTACAGGAAAATAGCATCCAAGTCCTACTCCATAGAAGACAGGAGATCTGCGCACACTCTGCCAAATCCTCCTTCTTCTAGCTAGGGTACAACACCAAGCTTTCACATAGTCTCCTATAGTTACTTGCACTAGCCTTGCAAGCCTCACAGAGTATGCACAAAGCACTTACAACTTTGATCACATAGATCAAACACTAGCACTTAGCACCACTTACAAATGACTCCTCATTACATCGCCTAGTCTTCTATTTATACTTTACAAAATAGGCCTAAGCATGGGTAAACCCATGGGATGACATCCCCATACCCATTACATAATCCTGAATCCCAAAAAAGGCCCTACATGTGGCTGAGATCCTGCGATCTCCACTTCGTCCTGTGCTCCACCTTTGATAGCCTATCGAAGTCCCAAAAATAGGTCAAACATGACCAAGAATCCTCAAAACTTGGTCAAGGGACAACAGGCCCCCAACACTCAACTGTGACTCGTCCCGAGTCACTCTGATATGATTAGTTCTCCTTCAAAATCCTCGATCTTGGCTTGAGCTTATTCAACTTGTTGCTATGACACAACCTTCTGTTCAACAAACTCTTGGATAACAGCTTCATTGATAGGTCCCTCTAGGCATTATTGAGCTGAAGTGATGAATTGCTCCAGTTCCTCTCCTCGGCCTTTGATCTCTGCAAACAATTGCCAAGCCTCATCCTATATAGGCTGGAGCCTCTGAATTACTTCCATAACTCTACTCTGAATGGTGTGGACCTTTTGTTGGGTGGTGCACTTCTCCTGGGATTCTTTCCACAGCTGACAGGGGCTTCAACTGCGCCTGTATTATCTCTGCTTGATACTTCACCTCTTGGAGATGTGACTCTAGCTTCTTCAGTTATGGATTCTCAATGAGTCACTCATACGTCTAGGCACTGTGATCACTTAGTTGCTTTCATTCCATGGCAAGGGCCTTTATCCTCTCAACTGTGCTTCAAGCAGTTGCATCTCTTTGATCCCTCACATCCTGTGGAGTGTCGGGTACTGTGCGGAGCTCTAAGTCTGTTATTCGTTGTTGTAGATGCTAGATATATTCTGCAAGCTGCTCTACTTGATGCGTGACTCGGTCTTCTTCCTGTGTTTCGAATCCTATCATAGAGTGGAGTTCTTTGTTGACTTCTTCTTTCACTTCGAGTTTCTCTTCGAGCAACTGCTCTTTTTCTTGCTGCATTTGTGCTTTCTCTTTTTCAAACTTTTCCTGGAGAGAAACCTTCTCCTGTTCTGCAACTCTACGTTGTTCTACGATTATGCCTTGTACTTGCTTCAAGGCATGGGTGGCTTGTTTTGTTTCTTCTTGTGTGTGACGAAGGCAAACTTCGATCACATCAGCTAGTCGATGGAGTTGGGTTGGTTCATCTCCCAACTCTAGTTCTCCCCATGGCAGGGGCACAGTGGACATTGTACGATGAGACTGAAGGGCTTGATGTACCCCTCAGATTTCGACCTCAATTATGTCATACATTTCCTCTTGCTTGGCTTCTTGTTTCTCCATGATTTCTTGTGAGGCATCATTTAGGGCTGATATGATGAAGTCAAAATCATCGGTAGTGAGTAGAGTCTGCATCTTGGTCATGGTGGCTCTGGATTGCTTATGGGAAGAAGGTTTCAGAGGAGAAACTTTCCTCTTCTTTCGGGGATCAACCTCATCTCTGGGCGGTGTTACTTCACCTTGCTTATGTTTAGCTTCTTTTCCATTTATCTCTTCTACTTTGTCATCACCCCCTCGGTTAGGTGATACTGAATAAGTATTTCCTAAGGTGTTGCTTAAGTCTTGGACCTCTTCAGTCTTCTTTTGTCTGCTAGGTCTGAGTGTATCATGTTCTTTGTGCATGGTCTCTAGGCTATCAGGGTCAGACATCTCTACAGAGTCTGTGGGAATAAGGAGGTCTGTTGACTAGTCCTTAGTGATCTCCTCAAGGTCCTCTTCTCTGAGTGTGTAGTATGACTAAAGCTGCTCCTTATGTTCATTGGCTTACGCTGTAATGTAGATGAAGTGTCGATCTGCGTAGAAATTCATCAGGGGTCAGAACCTTTGTAGGTTGTTCGAATTCATGTGAGGTTCAGCTTCGATGGCTCTCTTCAGCTAAAGGTAATATGTGTGAAAAGAAACATTTGACTGCCACTGTTTTTTCATATCACTCGAGTACCAGAGTGTGGTGAACTTTGAAGCAAGTGGCTTGAACAGTTCAATATCCAGGAAGGTCACAAATTCTGGCATCTCCCAGGAAACAAAGGAGATGAGGTTTAGGAGCCAGCTAAAGTGAAACTCATAGCCCTGATCCTATGCTTTGTGACAGTCTAGTTCTAGCTGATTAACTAGTTACTTCGCCCAGTTCATCTGTAGGCCTTCTACGCACTTCCCTACCAAGTCAATGACAAAGCCTATGACCTTCATAGGTTTGTTCTTCCTTACTAAATTTCTGGCTATTAACTGGCAGGCTAGGCATACTGCGCCATTTTGGATGGAGGCTACCTTGTATCCGCGTGTCCCATTTTCAACATCGCCGTATGTATCCTTGATCTTTTGTGCTAGTGCGCGATATGTGGCTTTTCCTAGATAGAACTCCTATGGGTCGGGTCCTTGCATACTTAATCCGATGATCCTATGGATCAATGTCAGATCGACTGTGATACGATGGTCTAGACATAAGTAGCCACCATGGTAACATGAAAGGAGTAGCTTGACACATGCGTTAAGTTCCTGGTGCCTTCCGAAGTGTGGGATTTTCATTACATTTAATAGTGTGGACTGCGCAAGGTTCATCATCCACGGCTGGGGAATTATCTTTGAGTTCTTCCCCTTCATCATGGTCAGGTATTTATATGGGGCAAGCATCCTATAATTTTTGCGATATCTGAGGTTGAAGTTGTTGAACTTCAACGTGGCAATCTTGTCCTACTGCACTTGAACTGCGCGTATCCCCTTCGGGAAGTATGTAGTAACCATGGTGTACTCAAAATATCTTGGCACACTATCTCAACTCACCACGCTAGCCAGAGGTGGGATGTAATCAGGAAATATGGTCAGGATCAACTTCACACTTGCTAGTTCATCTCTGTTTTTGGTTCTCTTTTCCGCTGATGGTCGGGATGGTCTAGCTCCATGAGCAATCAATGGAGAGGCTTGCACTCCTCTCGTCGATGACGTTTGTACACCCATATACATCACTCTTTTAGACATTAATATCTCAGTCATGAGGTCGATGAGTACTTCCTTCACAAACTCTTCGACTGTGCTAAGTTCTTCAGACATACACACTCGTGGTTGAATATCTCGGGTTCAAAGAGTAACTGCTCAATGCAACAGGATGGATGGAAATATCACAATGATCACTGTGTGAAATCAAATATTCTACAAGCTTAGATAGTCACAGTTGGAAAAAGTGTTCTCGTTACATGGCACGACGAGATAAATAGATAACTTGGTAACTGATCTCTTGCAACGGGTGAGAATCCTTCATTAACTCATTTCTTTTCGTTATGGCATGGTCCTAATGTTCTAGTGGTAAAATTTCTGACCATAAATGCCTTTTTACCCATTCGGGCCACCGGTCTAATGGTTATACTATTCCCAACAACTATATTTCTTTGCCATGGCGAAGTGCCATGTGATGTTGTTCTGATGTCCCAACGAAGTTCCAATTTTGCAAATTTTCCTTCTACGAAGTTCCCTCTAGAACCTTATGTAACTTTTCGATCTTAGCTCTCTTTTTACTTAGTTTTCTAGCCTTCTTTCCGGTGAGCTTCGTCTCGGTATTCCTTTTTCCATTCTAATTCTTATCTTCTTTTGATATAGTAACTTCGCGTTGTTGAGATTATTTCCTAGAGATCAAGGGTAATACTTCATCTGTATCTAGAATAGGTACTCCAGTCTTCTGTGGATCTTCTAGTGTTCTTCCCACTTCGACATCCAAGTCTTTGGTTTTAAAGAGCTTCGCTCGGTTCTCCTATTCTTCAATCAATTGTGCGATCCTCCTAGTCATGAAATGTTTCAACTCTTGATTCTTCTGCTCTAAGACTTATTCTTCTTTCTTTCTAGTCTGGTCCTTCTTGATCCAAGTTTTTTCTAGTAACATAGTAAATGGAGCATTGTTCTCAATAAATTTAACAACCTCAAAATCTTCCTCTATTGAAGTTCCTTTGGAATTCATAGATATCTGGGTAAGTCTTCCACATAGGGTTATCAGTTTTCCTCTGAATAATCATATTTCTCCCAATGAAGGAATCATAGCAGGCTCCCCTAAAAGTCCCCAATTTCTTTCTATCATAATATTCATCTGTGTTTCTTCATCTAGAACACAGTCAATGTCGAAGTCTCCTATTCTTTCTTCTATGCATTCTTTTTCTTTGAAGATCTCTAATAAGTTGACATGTCAGTGGGCATTGAAGGTTTCTTTCATCTGTAGCAATACATTCTCTGATTCTTTCTGGGGTTCTACCATAATCTCATTTGATTGACCTTTCTCGTGGTCTTCTTGTCTCATATTCATCCTTTCAACCTTAGTAATCATTCTAGGGAAATCCAATACTTCATGGTCCATATCTTTGCAACAAAGACAACTAGATCTTCTACCAAGGCATCCCTTAGCTGTTAATGTTTTATGCCATTATTATAGCTCTTTGCATTGCAATAGATAAGAACAATATAAGAACAAGATCACTGAGAGAT
>JZKD02S0634206.1:228416-238815 GCA_000966675.3 Picea glauca | reverse complement strand
GGTCTTCTTACATCCGCCTTATTCTATTTTATTGAAAGGTCTTATTAATATTGACCTTTATTACATCCGAATACATTGATCTACCTATGTGCGGGTTAGGACCTTAACATAATATGGTAGCTCAGTGTCAGTGACATCTTGCTTTACATCTAACAACTAGGTCATAAGAAAGGTATATATATATCATCTTTCTTTACGTCTAACAACTGGGTCAGAATCAAGGAACACATCAACATCTCGCTTTACGTCTAACAACGAGGTCAAAAGTGAGGAATCATCTTGCTTTACGTCTAACAATGAGGTTAGAAGCAAGGAATCATCTTGCTTTATGTCTAACAATTGGGTCAGAAGCAAGGAATCACACATCATGTCACTTTACATCGAACAACGAGGTCAGAAGTGAGGAATCATCTTGCTTTATGTCTAACAGTGAGGTCAGAAACAAGGAATACCCACAACATCTTGCTTTACGTCTAACAGCGAGGTTAGAAGCAATGAATCATCTGGATTTACATCTAACAATGAGGTCAAAAGCAAGGAATGCCCACAGTGTCTTGCTTTACATCTAATAACGAGGTCAGAAGCAATGACTCATCTTGCTTTACGTCTAACAACGAGGTCAGAAGCAAGGAATAAATATATACTCCCCATTTCAGGGAGGGTCCTTTCGAACTATACCAATCTTATCTTGAAAGTGTTCAAACTTTACACGAGATAGAGGTTTGGTCAACACATCAGCAACCTGTTCATCCGTGCTAATGTACTGGAGCTTCAAGGCTCCTCTTTGTACCATGTCGCGAATGAAATGATAGCGGATCTCTATGTTCTTCGACCTATCATGGAATACAAGATTCTTTGTCATCTTTATGCAGCTATGGTTGTCACATAGGATCGTGGTTGCTTCCATTTCTAGGTCAAATAGACCAGTCAACAGCTTGCAAAGCCATATAGCTTCGCAGCTAGCAGAACATGTGGCAATGTACTCTGCTTCCGTTGTGCTGAGAGAAATACTGGATTGCTTCCTACTCTGCCACGAGATCATGGCTGATCCCAAACTGAAACAACATCCGGAAGTGCTTTTTTTGTCAGCAACGCTTCCCACTCGATCTGCATCAGTGTATCCACTCAAAGTGAATTTATGATCTCCATCATAGATGAGACCATAATCTATTGTACCTTTAAGGTACCTCATCACATGCTTTGCAGCCACTAGATGAACACGTCTAGGTTCTACCAGGAACTGACTCAAGGTGTTCACTGCAAAACAGATGTTTGGTTTGGTGTTCGTCAGGTACATCAATGATCCGATGATCTGTCTGTATAGTGTGGCATCTATCAATTCTGATGAAGTATCGACCAACAGCTTCAGCTTTGCTTCCATGGGTGTATTCATGGACTTGCATTCCAGCATGTCGAATCTCTTTAGGATTTTGAACATGTACTTTCCTTTCTTAAGAAAAATCTTCTTTGGACTCTACCATACCTCAAGACCTGGGAAATAATGCATTAGGATGAGGTCTTTCATCTCAAATTTTGAGGCGAGTCTCTTCTTACATTTGGTGATGAGCTTTTCTTCTCCAATTAAGAATAAATCATCCACATACAACAATAGTATTACTAGCTCATCATTCATGATTTTGAAGTATAGATTTGAATTTTCTTTACTCTTGGTAAAGCCTAAGCTCATCAAGAAACTGTTGATATGGCCATACCAAGCTCTGGGAGCTTGCTTCAATTCATATAAGGCTTTCTTTAATCTGCAGACATGAGACTTCCTGTCTTCTACCTCAAATCCTTGAAGCTTCTCTATATACACTTCCTCTTCGATGACCCCATTTAGGAAAGTTGTCTTCACGTCCATCTGGTGCAACTTCCACTTCATCTTAGCTGCAAGAGCTATGATGGTCCTGATCGAAGTGTATCTGGATACAGGACCGAATGTCTCTTCATAGTCAATTCCTTCCTTCTGGGAAAATCCACGAGCGACAAATCTTGCTTTATATTTCTCTATACTTCCATCAGTAGGATGTTTTATTTTGAAGAGCCATTTTGATGATACCACATCCTTACTTTTTGGTCTGGGAATTATTTCCGATATGTTGTTCCTGAGTCTGTACTTAAGGCTTAAAAGTACAATGTCAAGGCATCCGAAAGTAGGTGAAAGATGGATAAGAGGGTAACGTCAACCTTCGGTAAAGGAAACTAGGGAAGATTTCTACATTGGCGTTGTCTAGCTTCCAACTGTTCCTGAGTAGTTATATCTTGTTCAATGGCTGCCCATGAACGTTCAAGTTCTTCCCAGTTATTATAATTTTTAAGGATTATGTCAAAAAGGTTTAAAGCAATATGTGTTTGATTCGATAGTCTGGGTTCAATATTAGGCTGGGTTGGTGTAGGGACAGTCATTGAGGGACAGTAAAAGTAGGAATGGATTCAAAGAGAAATTAAATGCTGTCTCGATTTGGTCAAATAAAAGAGAATTTTTACGTTTAAAGAATAAAATAGGAATGCAAATTGAAGGCTCTTTCCCGTAACTATATTATATTTTAATGTAAAGGTGTGAGGTGAGAGAAAAACATTTAGCTGCATATAACGCAAGGTTCTTGTCAAAGAGAAAACTCACATATAAACAGAAGAGGAAATTAGTAAGGAAATAACTGACATAGCAAAAAATATATATAGAATTTTGTAAATGCAGATTGGTCTTACACCCGCTGATAGCTGGTGCAGAGGAAAGACAATAAACAATTACAGAAAAATGAAATCCTTTCGTTATAGTAGTGGTCGTACTAAAGTATAACAAAGCACATCAATTATGAATAATGGAATGAAATGAAACATGAAATATGAAGAAACAAACTTGTAACATAGTCTTGACGGAATCGAGAATCTACAGATTTGCTTATATTAACTTCTCGAATGGAAAAACTCTATTACAAATGACACAAAAAGGTCCAACCTAGTTAATTTCGTTCTGTGATATATTTATACAACTTTACAGATTAGTTAGAATCTCAATGGTTACACAAATTCAGTTACAACTGAGAGGAGCGCAATCGCTCCCTTTCTCTTACTCTATCTTTACTTGGTGCCAGGTGCTTGTCTTCGCGTGGATTCGGTGCAGGCTATACATTTTTCTACAAACTGAGATCCGAGCCGTGAAGGTTCTGCTTGACAGCTAGCCTCGACGAAGTAACATTATCAGGCTAATTGTTGCATCTTGTCTCCCATTTGTGCATCGACGATGTCGAGGGCACTTAGTTGCGTGCTGGGTTGGATTAAGTGCTTGTCAACTTGAGCCATGTCTACCCTATCCATCTGAGAGATATCGACCGAATCTCTCTCATCCTTTTCCTTCAGATCGAGTGAGATTTGTTCCACATTTATTTGCATCAATGCTTCTGCATTGCCTCGACTGTCAATATCTAACAGCTCACCATCTATGGAGTTAAAAGCTTCTTCTAAAGAGTGGGTTACTTTTTGGACTTGTTCCTTTCCCAGGGCAATGTTATGCTCCCAATATTTCAATAGAATATTGCCTCTGGTTTGTTCAGGGATGTCAAGCCTAGGAGCACCTTCCAAAAAACTGTTATTTGTGGCAATTACCGCATCCTGGAAAGCGACCTGAGCCACTTCGGCCTCCCTTTCCTTGGTAGTCAGGTTCTTGGACACCTGATTCACCAACAAACAGTTCTCCTGAATCTCTCCTATCCTAGCAAGCAAATTTTGTTGTGCTGAAAATATTTTGCTCCGAATCTCACTAGCTCGAGATTTAAATATGTTGATGTCTATTTCTTTGCTCTCGACAATTTCTACCCGAGCCTGCAACTGTTCAATCATATCTCTCTATTGGCTCACCTGTGCTCTACCATCTCAGACCACCAACTGTGCTTGCTCAATCTTGGTCTTGAGCATTTCTATTTCATTTTTGTCGGCCACTCTGGCCTGTTCTATCTCCATGCTTGCTTGACCTTTAGCATTCTCTGTGGTTGTAGCCAATCTGGCCTCGAGGGTCCTAATTAGGCGATTTTTCCTTTTTAGTTGGTTATTCAAAAGCCCAACTGAGAATTGATTTGCTGAAGCATATTCCCCCAGCGTTCCCGCGATTTCAGTGGCGAGTTGGTCACTTTTCTTATTTTTACCATCGATCATGATTTTATATTTTTTCGCAGTAGACTCGCCTTCTTGATAGAACTCTCTTTTCACTACTGCCTTCCTCTTTTTATAAAAAAAGAACTCATTTGGAGGGAGTTTCTCTGCTCTTATGGGCCTCAGTTCTTCATTAAATATCCATCCCTCACCGACATTTCCCTATGCCGACTACAAAGGTGTGATTGAGGTGATGGGCTCTCCTATTTGTTTTGTCGATTCTCTTGGAGTACCGATGGGATTCTGCTCCTTTGGCATACCTAGATCCTCTGTTTCAGTCTTCGGTTTCTATTCCCTTGGTGGGCCTGGAGTTTTTACTTCCACCTCCGAACTTTGTTCCTTTGGCGGGTCCAGAGTCTTTTCTTCTGCTTCGGGATTCTTCATTTTCTCCCCTTCCTGGTGTTTTCCAAGGTTAGAAATTGCATCCTCAGAACCTTCAACATCCTTCTGTTTTGCCTCGAAAATACCCAAACCTCCCAACACAGCGGGGAGACATCTTCATCTATGTTCCTAGAATTTTAATACAGATGCTATGTCTTCGGGTGCTAATGATTGGATCAAGGCTATCACTTCTTCATAAGATCTCGCCCCTCGGAAAACATCGTCCGAGGGTGAATTCTCATGCTCAAATCTCTTGAGCTCGCAATGAGCCAAATGGTTGCTCACAACCCTCTGTGGAGTATGTTTCTTAATTTCGATGGAGACCAAAATTAGGTCCTCCAGGGCAGTAGCGTCGGCTTTGGCATGCCCGAAATCTAATAAAGAATAGGAATTCAGCCAAATGGGAAAAGAAGGCCATACCTTCTTTGAGTAACCCTTGAGTTCTTTGCTCACCCCTCCAATTACCATTTTCCAGGCGACCTCTCTACAATCCAGCTTGTCGGGGATGAACAAGGGCAGCGCATGAGGGGGAACAGAAGCCCCGAAAACTCTGAAATATGAAAACTCTGCCTCCACATACCAATCTACTATGCCACTCATATCTGTTGCAATGTTGTCTGAGATGCGAGGTGGTGGGTGCCCAAAAATGGTGATATGCAGGGGCACCATCACCCAGTTAAAAATCTCATATATGAACTTTTCTGCTTTATTCTCCCATAGTTTGTCATGATACTCATGCACGGGTTTTTCTTGGGTTGGATTCCAAGCCCATCTCATCAAGGGGAATGGTGTCATGGAATATACCGCGTCCATGATATATGCTGATATGAATAATGAGGATGGTTTCCCACTTTCCTTCTGCTCCCGATACTCTGTGACCCTATTGGCCAAACTGTCTGAGAGCATCTTTGCCCAATTGAACGAGCAACCTTCTGCGACCCGAAACATGAGAGGCACCCACGTGATGTAGAAATGTGATGTGTCTTCTCTTCCAAATAGTCGGCATGTCATCATGGCCACGTATTTATACTGTGGATCCAAATAAGAAATAGAATAAATGCCCTGGTCATTTGCTCTGAATTTCACGGAGCGCGAAACCCAATCTTTGATCAAACCGGGCATGGTTTTGTCGTACTGGGTGCACTCTTTCTCTTTGAATTCCTCCAGGAAATCGACACCATATGTATATTCAGATGTCGAAGGTAGCTTGTACATGGTTTGTAGATGCTCGGGCCTAAAAGTCCCGACAGTAACTCGCTGGGTGTTCATGATCGTCCTGGTAGGTAAGTCTACGTGGTCCAATGCCCACCAGATCATGTCGTAATACGGAAGCAACCGTGGCCTGGTTGCTACTCTGTTCATCTCGGATTGGATGATTATCTTGTACTTGGTGTGTAGATCATCCTTTTCAATGTCGTCGGAGTCATCTGAGTAAGCTACCAATTCTACTTACAGAACATTTGACACAAATGACCAGTCAGGGATCGACTCGATACTTCGGGGTGAAGTATCGGTGACATTGTCTGAGCCCTGTCCCGCAACTTCGACATTCGCCTTTGCTGCTTTCCACAGAGCCATGGCTGCAGTTTTTGTTTTCGCTCTTCTTCGATAGAACTGTGTATATATGCAGAAAATAGTTAAATCAGAAACGATGAGCTCTGCATGCTATGAAAAATGCATAATGAAACGTAGCTCTTGCATATATTTGAAAAACGGTACCTTCTAAGACAAGCCAGTCAGTTCGAAATTAGAAATAAACTTATTCCATAAAAATATGATCTTACACATGGATTTACCTTATCTTCCCATTAATGTCATAAATTTTGGCAGTTTGACAGTCAGTCGGAGTATGGAGAGCAAATAGCTACCTCGGGAAACATGCAAGCCTCGATGCACGGGACATATCTTGCTTTATTTTAAATTATCAAAACTTAGCAACGTTAATAACTTTCTCGCTGTTCGCTGCATCGTGGATTTACTTTTAACATTTTGAGTTTTCAACTCGCGAGACTGTGAGGACCGATTTTGGCTTTATTAACAGTAATCGCGAATTGGAGCATCATTTATTATATAATCACTTTATTCTTCATATCGCGACTCGGAACTTTGAAGACAAGTTTCTGGGAAATTAGTATGTCGAGTCGTGAAACCGCGAGATGGCGATAATTAAGGCTCAATTTAAGGGAAGAAAATATTAGATTAGGTGACTAATTAATCTTGCTATAATTACGTCACGACTTCATGAGTCGGGGTTTTAGATGCATTAACTTTCGAAAAGATAGTGCCGAGTGGCGAGATGCCGAGAACAGATTTAACCGTGGTTAGCTTTTTGCCTTTAATCCTTGACCAGGGTTATCACAAAAGTACCTCGTGTTCTCGGCTATCAGGGCTGTAAAAATAAAAACTTGGGTTTGACGAACGCCGAGGCGCGAAACCCCGATGACGTCAAATCATGAGTTAAAAGATTTTACCCTAGTTAATGTCTTGGGCAACAATTGAAAACGACTTCGCCGTTTCATGACTTGGGATGTGTGAACTCAAGGATTAAAGTATCTGACTTGTGAGATCCCAAAATAAAACAAAAAGAGCGAACGTTCTTACGAAAATGGATTTGTTTTGAGGGTAGAGAAAGCATCGTTGCTTACTCGACAAGGTTGCAGAGTTTTTTTCAAAGTTTCGGGGGGGAAAAATCAAAAGGCCATTTTTAGAATTTTAAGTATCTAAAATGAAAATTGTGACGGGTTAAAGAAACAAGGGCGGCTCCAACATAGGCTCCAACTAGGGATCCCGCCTTCCTGTGAGGCAGGAAGAATAGTAGACCACGTGCCAATATTGGGTAAATGGAGTCATAAACTAAAACAGGCAGAAAAATTCCAAGGAAAAAGGATCGAAGGGGGAGAAAGATTATGCTCTTTACTTTGAGAGGTTTTTTCAAAATCAGATACTCTTTCTAAACACAGCTGTAGTCCCTTTCACAATTTTTCCTTTCCCACTACTAACTTTGGGTATGTTTTAAGACAGTCGAAACAACCCTAGGAGATTCAATAGATCTTGTGATTCTCAGCTTGCATCAAAAGAATGATATTATATATTTTTAAATTGGGAAGTCCCATCTGAATTTGGGATGTTGATCAGGTTTTTAGAAAGCATTGGTTACCAGAGTAAAGTGATATTCATGTATAACAGTCTTACAGAAATCTCAGACATTGCTTTACTGCCAGTGAACCTGTTCAGTACCCCGGTGAAGTTGTCTGACCCCTTTCACTGAATTTCCTTTCACCACTTCGGAAAATATTTATGCATTTAAATGCTGATGAGGGCAATCATTTCTGAATTTCTTTTCATCATCTTCCTGGACTAGGTGGGGGCAATCATTTTTGAATTTCCTTTCACCACTTGTCTTATAATTTACTTTTTGAGCACGAAGATGGGGGCAATCAGTTTGTATCAGGGCTGATATCTATGTAATATTTTGCATCTAAGGTCTGTCAACTCATTTTAATTACTTGGTACCAATCTTCCCTTGACCCTCTCAACACCTTCGTTCTTAGGGAAAAAAGGAAATTATATTTTTTAAGGGGCATCTTGTTTGAGCAAGCTTTGATTCTTCTGACACTGTTGAAAAACCTAGGAATGTTAAGATCGCTCTAAACGTTACTTAGCTTAGCAGGGGATCAAGTAGTTGTGAAGACCTGCTTTCCTATCAAGATCTGTTTCAAAAACCCCTGAGGTTTAAAATGAAAACTTTTATCCCCTCGCAAGGACTTGGGAAGATGGTGACTTGCTAAAAGTTAGACCCGGAGATAGACAGGATACAAGGCAGCAATTCAATCACTTAATATACAAAAGGTCAAAACAGTTCGGGACTGGATTTCGTAGATCTTTGGGGACAATTATTATGACTGACCTTTTTTTTTTTTTTTAGATTCAGTGTATTCATTCAAATTATTTAACTCGAAGATTATGAAGCCAGCAATAATCCTGTTATCTAACCTTTTATCTTGCAGTTTGAAAAATGTTACCTTAGTTTGCTTTAACATCCTTTCATAACCTGTGTATTGAGAAAGCTCACCTCTATCTTTTCTTTTCACTTTCTTTGTGCACTATGAATTATCTTAGGTATCACCTATTTTATGACACTCTATTGCCGACACCGACCTGCAAATTTCTTTTTCTGCTAGTTTTGTCTGCAGCTGGAATCCTGTAAAAACAAATACGAATCTTATTGGAAATGTGTCGAGAGTTTAGGAACAAAAACCAAAAATTAAAAGTAAATGTTTAAATATAAGTATGTACAAACACACAAAATGAAATTTATTTATTTACGATTTTTTTTATTTTTTTTGAATCAGACGATTGTTACGTCATGTAATGCTTTAGAGACCGCCCATTGACAGGGGCACTGAGGACTTCTCCATCAATGTTCTCCAACAGGAAGGAATTCTTCCCCTCTGGGGCAAAAACCCTGAATGGTCCATACCAGAGGTGGTCAAATTTACCATGTTTCACGGCTTCCTCTTTTCTTTCATTCCATCTTAGTACCAAGTCACCTGGAAGGAATTCCCTATCTTTTGCCTTGAGATCGAACAAATCTTTCATCTCATCCTGGTACTTTTTCATTTTATCATCAACTTCCACTCTATGTTGTTGAACCTCGATTAGCTGATTAATTCTCCTGGTTACATGATTGGGTTCTTTGTTTTGATCCTGCCATAACTTCATCAATGGTAATGCTAGGTTTATAGGTAGAATAGCATCAGTGCCATAGACCATTTGAAAAGGTGAAATGCCAATAGACCTTTTAGTGCTAATACGGTTTGCCCATAATGTGTATTTCAAGTGCACATGCCAAGACCATTTATTCTCATCCAGTACTTTCTTGATTATGTTCACCAGGATCTTGTTAGATTATTCGGCCAATCCATTCCCCTGAGGGTAATATGCAGTGGAGTGGCCGAGAACTATATTGTACTTCTGACAGAAGCTAATCATGGCCATAGATTTGAAGGCCTGGGCATTATCGGTAACTATTTTTCGGGGACACCCGAATCTTGACAAGATATTGTCCTCCAAGAAATCGATTACCACCGAGTCTATTGCCCTTTTGGTTGGAATAGCTTCCACCCACTTAGTAAAATAATCCGTAGTTGTTAGAATCCATTTATGCTGACCACTGGAATGGGGATTAATTTTCCCTATAAAGTCTAGACCCCATTGTTGAAATGGAGCTTCGACTTTGAATGGAACTAGTGGCAGTGCCAGGAGTTTCTATTTACCAGCGAATATTTGACATGGGTTGCAGGCACGCACTTTGGCATTGATGTCCGAAAATAGTTTCGACCAATAGTATCCAGCCCTCAAGATCTTGTAGGCTGTGGCTCTCCATGCATGGTGTCCTCCATAGACTCCTTCATGAAATTATTCTATAACCCGTGGAGTTTCCGACTCAACCAAACAGACTAATAAGAACCCGAGTGAATCCTTCCAGTATAGCTAATTTTCGGCGATGCAATATTTTACAGTGTGGAGTTTTAAAGTTCTGCATTTGGCTGGCGATAATCCATCTAGACATTTCAGGTTTAACAAGTAGAACACTATGTCTTTATACCAGCCTGACGATATGAATTTTTCTTCGACCTTGCTTGGATCTGTCTAGTCATCTGGCTCTTGCAAGTGTGTGTCTCCATCTTCCCCTTGAAGGCAATTAATATCAAGAGATCTAAGGTTCGACTCAGCCATGAGTTTGTCCAGACCTGTTAAGCCCTAATATTGGCTCATTACCACTTAATTGGGGCATATTAGATTAGTAATGTTATTTTATTTATGTCGGCTTTAGGCCAGTAGTTGTGATTTAGATTAGTAATGTTAT
>JZKD02S0634206.1:215406-226172 GCA_000966675.3 Picea glauca | reverse complement strand
AAATTCACCTAATTCTTGGGAGTGTTCCTCCTAACATCAGGCCATACAGATACCCTTATGCCCAGAAGAGTGAAATTGAGCGCATGGTTGAAGAAATGTTAGAGGCTGGCATCATGGTTCTTAACAAGACCCTACCCCTTTATCAATTTAGTCGGCTTGACCTCCAGATCAAATTCTTGTATTTTAGCGAGCCGGCGCCCTCGTTTTCCGTCACTGTCTGGCTATACTAATATATCTTTCACAGCACTGGTAGGCACATACGCAATAATTTTTGAATGCAGTACATAGGTTCTGAATGCCTTTAGCACTTTTACCATTGCGTAAGCCTGTTTTCCATTATGTCATACTTTAGTTCTGCGTCTCTAAGGCTCTTACTAAAAAATGTGATCGGCCATTCGAATCCTTCGTCATCCTTTAGCAGGAGCACTGCGGCGATAGTATGCTCAGAAGCAAACGAGAAGATAAGGAAATCTTTCAAGTAATCTGGGCTTGCTAACACAGGTGCCTCGCTGATGACTTTTTTAATATGCACGAATGATGCTTTAGCCTCGGTCGTCCAATTTACTCTGCTATCTTTCTTCAACATTCCTGTCATCAATTTGACAATCTCAGCAAAATTGGGGATAAACCTTCGTAAAAAATTTATTGTACCTAAGAAAGATTGAATCTCTTTTATGTTTTTGGGAATATTTATAGTTTCTATTGCTTCAATCCTTTTAGGATCAATCCTGATCCCATCCTTAGATACGATATGCCCCAGAAGCTTACCTTCCCGCATAGCGAAATGTGATTTCTTTGGGTTCAAAGACAGACCATACTTGCGGCATTTTTTGAAACTCTGTTTTAGATGGATCAAATGTTCTTCATCGATTTTAGAGAAAACCATCAAATCGTCGAGGTAGATGACTACGAACTTGTCTCTTTCTCCTACGAAAGAAATATCCATAGCGCGCTGGAATGTAGCCCCTGCATTTATCAAACCGAACAACATTTTGTCATACATGAATGTACCCCATGGCATGGTGAAAGCAGTTTTTTCTCTGTCTTGCTCGTTCATGGCGATTTGGTTATACCCAGAGAACCCATCTATCATAGACATTCGATTTTCTCCAACTACATTTTCTAGGATGTGGTCCATTTTGGGGAGAGGATAATTATCCTTTAGAGAGGACTTATTCAAGTTTCGGAAATCCACACACAGTCTGATTTCTCCATTCTTTTTCCTGACCGGGACCAAATTTTCCACCCAGTCCGAGTACCTCAAAGGTATGATTATTTTCGCATTTAAAAGTTTCTTAACTTCCTTTTCAATCACAGGAAACAAAATGGGGTTAATTTGCCTAAGCTTTTTCCTAAACGGCTTGACCCCTGGCTTCAAAGGTATCTTGTTCTCGATTATGGAAGTGTCATACGTTCTAAGCTCATCATAGGACCAGGTGAAAACATCTTTGAACTGTCTGAGTAGGTCTCTGTACTGGACCTTTACTTTGGGAGGGAGGAACTTAGATATCTTTACTATCCTGGATTCCTTCTCAGTTCCTATATCGCAGTCCTCCACTTCTTCTGGTTGGGGCTGCAAAGTGGATTTCACAGGTACGTCATTCTGATCGAAAAGTCTTTCTAAAGGAATTAAGCCTTTCAGAATTTGGTTGCTTTTAAGGACCAACATACGATGATCTGCTATTTTTTCTCAGAAGGTTTCAGGATCTTCACCTTCTTGCATAATCCACATCGGGTCGTTTTGATTTTCTTGGTCTGGATGAGTTTCAGAGAACTCACCTACTGCTATAAGAAATTTCTAAATTTGTTCGTCATCTTCAAAGACCTGCCAGTGTCGGATATTGTCTGGTATAGAGGGTTTGTATCTGATTTCAATGTGATATTTCAGTTTGACAGTCTTGGGAGGAGAAAAGGTTGAAGCTGCCTTGGCCAATGTGTCAGCATGTAGATTCTCTGCGCGAGGAATAAAATGGACCTTTACAGATGAGAAAAAGTTCTCCATCAAATCCCAAGCACAATTTCTGTATGGTCTTAGTTTGGGATGCTTGGCTAAGTACTGTCGGTTTATTTGTTTAACTATTATCTCTGCGTCACCATAAACCTCCAGGTTATTTATATTTAGCCTTTTCGCAGCCTCTAATCCTAAAATCAATGCTTCGTATTCGCATACGTTGTTAGTGTAATCTATGTCCCACTGCAGTCGGTAAGAGAAAGGAACAATGAATTTACCTTCGGGAGCCACTAAGAGCACTCCCGCACCTGCCCCTTCAGAGCATAAGGCACCATCGAGATACATTTTCCAAACTCCGGTGTTACACATATCTTCTGTCAAATGGCTTGCCTCTTCCTGCTTCATTTCGAATTCCTCTGGACACCCATCTAAACCATCATCAAAAGACAATATGCAATTCCCCAGATCTTGATCTGCAACGTAAATGGGAAAGTTATTTGGGTTTTGAGGGTCACTGACTGTATACGCTAATCTTGTTTCTCTGTACAAACGAGTGAACTAACCACCGAAAACAGGGATTGTGGCATATGTCATGTCCAACTATAGAGAACCCCCCAACTTGTCTCCCCATGATCTATATAACAGCATGCCATATTTGGGGGGAATATCTGCGATAACCACATCCATCAGGATACTCTTGACCGTGACCTGAGCCAAGGTAACTACCAGATCTTTTATCATCCCCATACATTTAACCTTTCTGAATCAAAAGAATATAGATTTCCATAAGGTCTTGTGATCTGGAGACCCAACTTGTCCATTATAATCTTGGGCATAACATTATGAGAAGCCTCGGAGTTTAACATACAATTATGCAGTAACTGATCATGTATATTCAGGGTGATATAAAAGGGAGCGATGTGGTCTTTGGACCCTTCAAAATGAGGACCAAAGGTGATGTTAGGTCTGTCATCTTCCAGGTTTATAACATCAGACTGACTTTCCAACTCATAGGCACCCATCGCTTTGGCAATTTGCTTCCGATAAGCGGGATTTTTTGCTAATTCTATCAAAGGAATCGGTATCTTAATTTTGTTTAACTCATTTTCAAAATTGAAAGATGTGTTTACCTTATCCGTTTCTTTGGTTGTGACTTCCGAGTTTTTTCTTTCTGACTTACTTGTCTGGATCGCTTTATCACTCGTGATCCTAGTTGAAGACGTAACTTTATCTACTGGTCTGGTTTCTTGTGTTTGAGTTTCAACCTTTTTCACCTCGAAATCTTGAGTGCTTGCTACCATGGTTTTGTCACTAGGTAACAAGGTCTCTTCCGCAGGAGGTTCCTAAGCTTGACCCCTTTGAAGGATTTTCTTAGGTTGATTCGTTGAGGTGGGCTTATTCTTAGATCTTAGGTTATACTTTGGTTGAAACTCTGCCATTATCATCTATGTTTTTGGTTGAGATACACAGAGGTCAGTGCGATCACCTTCTTCATCTTCATTAGATGGTTGTGGGGTATTCAAAGATTTTTCATAGTCTTCACGAGTCAGATATGGCTGTGAACATTCATCACCGAAATTCGCGACTTCATCTTCCGAATCTCCGAAATCTTGGAGGTCGTTTGCTCCTATAAAAAATTTCATTTTTTAGTGGAGCTTGTATTTTTTGATCTTCGTTCTTTATTTGTCTCTGTTGATTTTGGGGATTTGGGTTTCTCCTGAAGTCCTTTTTATTAGAAGAACCAGCTCTAGCCTGGTCCAACTCCATCCTAGAGATTTTTTTGGATAGTTCTTTAATTATCCGGGCCATATCATCTACTCTATCATCAGTGTATCAATTTGAGCCCGAAGAACCTGTTGTATCCCTATAGCGTCTATTTTCGCGGTTGACTGTTTCTACTTTAGCCTTTAATTTACCTGAAGCCATCATATTAGATTCTATTTCGACAGCATTGTCTTGCATTCTATTTAGGGTGGCTCCTCTTCTTTCTCGCAAAAGTAGTGCGAAATCCGACTTGAAAGCTCCCGCGAAGGTAACTTTGGTTGAAGGTTCGGAGGGTTTAACTGTGGCTGGAATCTTATTATACAGTTTATTGAATCTCAGAATAAATTCCATGACTGTTTCTGAGTTCTTTTTCTTTAGGGACCCAAACTCGGTAAGGTAATATAAGTGATATTTTCGCTCTCCCCATTGTTTGAGGAAAGCATCTTCCAAAGCGTCATATGTCCGGATAGAAGCTGCTAGGAGGCTCTGAAACCAAGTTCGGACCTATCCTTCAAAGGTCTGGACAATAAGTCTCGAATAGACATCTTCATGCTCGATACCACAGATGTCTGCGAATTGGTCAAAGAAATTTATATGCTCAGTTGCAGTTAGATCTCCCTCCCCAGTGAACTTAGGAAGATTTTTTATGTAATTTTCAGGGAGATCATGAAGGGGTACGGGAAAAACTAGGGGAGTGTATCTCGCTGCTACTTTTGTGAATACTCTGGGAGGAGGGACATGCCCTTGACCTCCAGGAGCACCTCCACCACCTCCTTCGGCGGCTGCCATGGTTAGATTTGGAACTGAAGTTTGGACAATGTGTAGAGGAGATTCTCAGAAAACTAGAGAGGAAACTTCGGGAAAAGAAAAAGTATCAAAAGCAGGGGGAAGCGAAGGTGATCATTCAAAATTTTCCGATGAATTTGATTGTGTAAAATTAGGGTGATCTGTAGAATAAGTTGATAAAAGGATTTGTTTAATCAATTTTCTTGATTTTAAGATTTTTTCGGGATTAGAGACTGGCGAGGTCTGTTTGCTATCTGGGTTTTTTTTGGTGTTCTTACGGCTACTAGCTAGTTTATTTAACATGGAGTCGCCAAGTGAAAGATAAATTTGCCTTAGAAAGTTTTCTGTTCTTGTTCACTATCAACAATAGAAAATGTCAATGTCGTTCTTCCCAGGGAAATGATTCGTTTCTTTGTCCCCGACAATGGCACCAAAAAGATGTTGTTCCTGAGTCTGTACTTAAGGCTTAAAAGTACAGTGTCAAGGCACTTGAAAGTAGGTGAAAGATGGATAAGAGGGTAAGGTCAACCTTTGGTAAAGGAAACTAGGGAATATTTCTACGTTGGCGTTTTCTAGCTTCCAACTGTTCCTGAGTAGTTATATCTTGTTCAATGGATGCCCATGAACGTTCAAGTTCTTCCTAGTTATTAGCAGTTTAAAGGACTATGTCAAAAAGGTTTAAAACAATATGTGTTTGATTCGATAGTCCGGGTTTGATATTAGGCTGGTTTGGTGCAGGGACAGTAAGAGTAGGAATGGATTCAAAGAGAAATTAAATGTTGTCTCGATTTGGTCAAATAAAAGAGAATTTTTACGTTTAAAGAATAATATAGGAATGCAAATTGAAGGCTCTTTCCCGTAACTGTATTATATTTTAATGTAAAGGTGTGAGGTGAGAGAAAAACATTTAGCTACATATAACGCAAGGTTCCTGTCAAAGAGAAAACTCACATATAAACAGAAGAGGAAATTAGTAAGGAAATAACTGACATAGCAAAAAATATATATAGAATTCTATAAATGCAGATTGGTCTTACACCCGCTGATAGCTGGTGCAGAGGAAAGACAATAAACAGTTACAGAAAAATGAAATCCTTTCGTTATAGTAGTGGTCATACTAAAGTATAACGAAGCACATCAATTATGAATAATGGAACGAAATGAAACATGAAATACGAAGAAACAAACTTGTAACACAGTCTTGACGGAATCGAGAATCTCCAGATTTGCTTATATTAACTTCTCGAATGGAAAAACTCTATTACAAACGATGCAAAAAGGTCCAGCCTAGTTAATTTCATTCTGTGATATATTTATACAACTTTACAGATCAGTTAGAATCTCAACAGTTACACAAATTCAGTTACAACTGAGAGGAGCGCAATCGCTCCCTTTCTCTTACTCTATCTTTACTTGGCGCCAGGTGCTCGTCTTCGCACGGATTCGGTGCAGGCGATACATTTTTCTACAAACTGAGATATGAGCCGTGAAGGCTCTGCTTGATAGCTGGCCTCAGTGAAGTAACATTCTCAGGCTAATTGTTGCATCTTGTCTCCCATTTGTGCATCGACAATGTCGAGGGCACTTAGTTGTGCGCTGGGTTGGACTAAGTGCTTGTCAACTTGAGCCATGTCCACCCTGTCCATCTGAGATATATCGGTCAAATCTCTCTCATTCTTTTCCTTCAGATCGAGTGAGATTTGTTCCACATTTATTTGCATCAATGCTTCTGCATCGCCTCGGCTGTCAATATCTAACATCTCACCATCTATGGAGTTAAAAGATTCTTATAAAGAGTGGGTTACCTTTTGTACTTGTTCCTTTCCCAGGACAATGTTATGCTCCCAATATTTCAATAGAATATTGCCTCTGGTTTGTTCAGGTATGTCAAGCCCAGGAGCACCTACTGAAACCTTGTTATTTGGGGCAATTACCGCATCCTGGAAAGCGACCCGAGCCACTTCGACCTCCCTTTCCTTGGCAGTCAGGTTCTTGGACACCTGATTCACCAACAGACAGTTCTCCCGAATCTCTCCTATCCTGGCAAGAAAATTCTGTTGTGCCGAAAATATTTTTCTCCGAATCTCACTAGCTCGGGATTTAAATATGCTGATGTCTATTTCTCTGCTCTCGGCGATTTCTGCCCGAGCCTGCAACTGTTCAATCATATCTCTCTATTGGCTCACCTGTGCTCTACCATCTTGGACCACCAACTGTGCTTGCTCAAGCTTGGTCTTGAGCATTTCTATTTCATTTTTGTCAGCCACTCTAGCCTGTTCTATCTCCATGCTTGCCTAACCTTTAGCATTCTCTGTGGTTGTAGACAATCTAGCCTCGAGGGTCCTAATTAGGTGATTTTTCCTTTTTAGTTGGTTATTCAAAAGCCCAACTGAGAATTGATTTGCCGAAGCATATGCCCCCAGCGTTCCCGTGATTTCAGTGGCGAGTTGGTCACTTTTCTTATTTTTACCATCGGTCATGATTTTATATTTTTTCGCAGTAGACTTGCCTTCTTGATAGAACTCTCTTTTCACTACCGCCTTCCTCTTTTTATCAAAAAAGAACTCATTTGGAGGGAGTTCCTCTACTCTTATGGGCCTCAGTTCTTCATTAAATATCCATCCCTCGCAGACATTTCCCTGTGCCGACTGCAAGGGTGTGACCGAGGTGATGGGATCTCCTATTTGTTTTGCCGATTCTCTTGGAGTACCGACAGGATTCTGCTCCTTTGGTGTACCTAGAGCCTCTGTTTCAGTCTCCGGTTTCTGTTCCCTTGGTGGGCCTGGAGTTTTTACTTCCACCTCTGAACTTTGTTCCTTTGGCGGGTCCAGAGTCTTTTCTTCTGCTTCGGGATTCTTCATTTGCTCCCCTTCCTGGTGTTTTCCAAGGTTAGAAATTGTGTCCTCAGAACCTTCAGCATCCTTCTGTTTCACCTCGAAAATACCCAAATCTCCCAACACAGCAGGGAGACATCTTCGTCTATGTTCCTAGAATTTTAATACAGATACTGTGTCTTTGAGTGCTAATGATTGGATCTAGGCTAGCACTTCTTCATAAGATCTTGCCCCTTGAAAAACATCGTCCGAGGGTGAATTCTCATACTCAAATCTCTTGAGCCCACAATGAGCCAAATGGTTGCTCACAACCCTTTGTGGATCATGTTTCTTAATTTCGATGGAGACCAAACTTAGGTCCTCCAGGGCAGCAGCCTCGGCTTTGGCATGCCCAAAATCTAATAAAGAATAGGAATTCAGCCAAATGGGATAAGAAGGCCATACCTTCTTTGAGTAACCCTTGAGTTCTTTGCTCACCCCTCCAATTACCATTTACCAGGCGACCTCTCTACAAGCCAGCTTGTCGGGGATGAACAAGGGCAGTGCATGAGGGGGAACAGAAGCCCCGAAAACTCTAAAATACGAAAACTCTGCCTCCACATACCAATCCGGTATGCCACTCAGACCTGTTGCAATGCTGTCCGAGACACGAGGTGGTGGGTGCCCAAAAATGGTGATATGCAGGGGCACCATCACCCAGTTAAAAATATCATATATGAACTTTTCTGCTTTATTATCCCATAGTTTGTCATGATGCTCATGCACGGGTTTTTCTTGGGTTGGATTCCAAGCCTAGCTCATCAAGGGGAATGGTGTCATGGAACATACCGTGTCCATGATATATGCTGACATGAAAAACGAGGATGGTTTCCCACTTGCCTTCTACTCCCGATACTCTGTGATCCTGTTGGCCAAACTGTCTGAGAGCATCTTTTCCCAATTGAACGAGCAACCTTCTGCGACCTGAAACATGAGAGGCACCCACATGATGTAGAAATGCGATGTGTCTTCTCTCCCAAATATCCGGCATGTCATCATGGCCACGTATTTAAACTATGGCTCCAAAGAAGCAATAGAATAAACGCCCTGGTCATTTGCTCTGAATTTTGCGGAGCACGAAACCCAATCTTTGATCAAACCAGGCATGGTTTTGTCGTACTGGGTGCACTCTTTCTCTTTGAATTCCTCCAGGAAATCAGCACCATATGTATATTCAGATGTCGAAGGTAGCTTGTACATGGTTTGTAGATGCTCGGGCCTAAAATTCCCCACAGTAACTCGCTGGCTATTCATGATCGTCCTGGTAGGTAAGTCTACGTGGTCCAATGCCCACCGGATCATGTCGTAATATGGAAGCAACCGTGGCCTAGTTTCTACTCTGTGCATCCCGGATTGGACGATTATCTTGTACTTGGTGTGTAGATCATCCTTTTCAATGTCATCGGAGTCATCTGAGTAAGCTACCAATTCTTCTTGCAGAACATTTGACACAAATGATCAGTCAGGGATCGACTCGATACTTCGGGCTGAAGTATCGATGACATTGTCTGAGCCCTGTCCCGCGACTTCAACATTCGCCTTTGCTACTTTCCGCAGAGCCATGGCAGCAGTTATCATTTTTGCTCTTCTTCGATAGAACTGTGTATACATGCAGAAAATAGTTAAATCAGAAACGATGAGCTCTGCATGCTATGAAAAATGCATAATGAAACGTAGCTCTTGCATATATTTGAAAAATGGTACCTTCCAAGACAAGCCAGTCAATTCGAAATTAGAAATAAACTTATGCCATAAAAATACCATCTTACACATGGATTTACCTTATCTTCCCATTAATGTCATAAATTTTGGCGGTTTGACAGTCAGTCGGAGTATGGAGAGAAAATGGCTACCTCGAGAAATGTGCAAGCCTCGATGTGCGGGACATATCTTTCTTTATTTTAAATTATCAAAACTTAGCAACGTTAATAACTTTCTCACTATTCGTTGCATCGTGGATTTCCTTTTAACATTTTGAGTTTTCAACTCGCGAGACTGCGAGGACCAATTTTGGCTTTATTAACAGTAATCGCGAATTGCAGCATCATTTATTATATAATCACTTTATTCGTCATATCGCGACTCGGAACTTCAAAGACAAGTTTCTAGGAAATTAGTATGCCGAGTCGCGAAACCGCGAGATGGCGATAATTAAGGCTCAATTTAAGGGAAGAAAATCTTAGATTAGGAGACTAATTAATCTTGCTATAATTACTTCGCGACTTCGTGAGTCGGCGTTTTAGACGCCTTAACTTTCGAAAAGATAATGCCGAGTGGCGAGACGCCGAGAATAGATTTAACCATGGTTAGCTTTTTGCCTTTAATCCTTGACTAGGGTTATCACAAAAGTACCTCGTGTTCTCAGCTATCGGGGCTGTAAAAATAAAAAAATGGGTTTGATGAACGCCACGGAACGAAACCCCGACGACGTCAAATCATGAGTTAAAAGATTTTACCCTAGTTAATGTCTCGAGCGACAATTGAAAACGACTTCGTCGTTTCATGACTCGGGACGTGTGAACTCAAGGATTAAAGTATCCGACTTGCGAGATCCCAAAATAAAACAAAAAGAGCGAACGTTCTTACGAAAATGGAGTTGTTTTGAGGGTAGAGAAAGTATCGCTGCTTACTCGACAAGGTTGCAGAGTTTTTTTCAAAGTTTCGGGGGGGGGAAATCAAAAGGCCATTTTTAGAATTTTAAGTATCCAAAATGAAAATTGTGATGGGTTAAAGAAACAAGGGCGGCTCCAACACCATACATCATTCTTTATTATGGATTGGTATTCCTCTGTCATGGCATCTTCCCATTCCTTCCTTTGGATGGCTTCCTCAAAGCAGGTAGGCTCCTCATCTAGGAGATCACACATCAAAGCCGTGTAACTGGAGAATGTCTTTGGTCTTTTCACCTATCTCGGGGTTCCTTCTAGAACACCATACTTCTCTCCATCTTGAATAAGCTCTCTTTCCAAAGCAGGCTTTCTTTTATGGGAGAAGATCATTTGAGGAGGTTCTTGAGCTTCTGTTATATCATGGTCTTCAGTAGTCTCCTCATCAGGGGAAGTTATGACTTCCTTCTCTGGTTCTGCAGCTCTGGGAACTTCCCTCACGGATTCTGCAATCCTGGGATTTATAGGTTCCTCTTCATATACTTCTTCAAGATGGCATCTTCTTGATTTCTTAAGTGTTGCTTCTTCATCAAAGGTCACATCCCTGCTGATCTCAATGTGGCGGTGACCAGGTATGTAGATTCTGAAGGCCTTGGAGACCTCACAGTATCCCACTGATCCGGATTATTTTTGGCACGAAATGAGAGCGGAGATATAATAAAGAAATGCACAGAGATATCGCGTATATCCAGTAATATAACAGAAATATATCAGAGATGCAACCAT
>JZKD02S0634206.1:198968-215356 GCA_000966675.3 Picea glauca | reverse complement strand
AAATGGCCCCGGAAGTGAAAACCTGCTAAAAATAGTAAATTGCCAAAATGGCCAGAAAACTGTTTTGAGCCATTTGGAAAAGGTGGGTGGCCTCCGATATCCACCTGGATCACCCACGAATATTCCCTTCTTTTCAGAGGGTTCCATATTGTTTCTTTTCTCTTTCGGTATGTGAATAAACACTGGACAACCAAATATTTTGAGATGGCCTACCTCTGGCTTCTTTCCGATGAACATCTCTTCTGGGGTCTTGAACCCAAGTGCGCTATGGGATAATCGGTTCTGCACATAAACAACTGTCATTGTTGCTTATGCCCATAAGCACATAGGAAGATCTTGATCATGGATCATAGTCTTCACAGCTTCTAGTATGGTTCTGTTCTTTCATTCAGCTACATTGTTTTTTTGGGTATCTTGATCCCAACATCTTTGCAGATGTTCACAAACTCTTTTGAGGTATATTCTCCTCCATTATCTGACCTAAGTATCTTAATCTTCTTTATAGAAAGGTTTTCTATCAAGGCTTTGAATTCCTTGATCTTTCTGAACATTTCAAATATATCCAGGTCTTTTACGAGAATGATCATTAATGAATGATACATAGTATACATACCCATTAATGGAGGATGATGGCATTGGGCCACACACATTTGAATGAATGAGTTCCAATACTCCTTCTACTTTGATGTCCCTTTTTGGAAAAGGGTTCTTGATATTATTCCCTTGTGCACATCCATTGCATACGCCTTTATGGTCAACCTTGAGTTCTAGTAAACTTGTGACAGCTTTACATATGTATGGTAGCGCCTTGTGGTTAATGTGAGCTAGTCTTCTAGAGTTCAGATGGATTCTTCAATAGCGTGGGTCATGGCAGCTTCTGAGTGATCCACCTTCTTCTTTTCCATTGATGATTGCTTCATTTATGATCTCTCCTTGAGCGCATTTCCTTCTGCAACCTTTGCTATAGCTTCCTCATGTGACCTGGAGCAAGGTCAACAAAACAACAAGCAAGAATAATATCCTTCTGATAATATAAAGCAATAGCACGAACAATCATCACAGTAGCTCCTTTAGAGCTATTACTTGTAATTTATATGAATCAAATATTAAAGGCAAGGAATAGAATACGAAATGAGTTCAACACTCTCATAGTGTTGTGACCAAGCATTCTTCCATGGCAATCTGGAACTAACACACGAGGTTTCTCCTAGAAGAGGTGTTAGTCATATCAGGTAAAGTATTTACCTCTATATTCTCACATGCTATCAAGTATAATACTTTACGACGATTACTATCTCAACGAAAGTCATCAGCTTGTCATGTGTACCTTTGAATCTTGATTAATCAAACCTGGAGCCCTGTCCTCAAGAGTGAGTGCTTGTTTTTCTTCTAGGTCTCCTTCACTCAAGTGACGAGTGCTTTATTCAACCTATCTATTGTACTAAGACAATACACTATCTTGAAAGAAGGTTAGGTTAGAGGATAAGCTCTATGATCAACTTTTAATTCTTCTAATAATTTGATCATAGCTTCAACATGCAACACTAACCAAGATAATTTCATAACAAATAGATGCATATTAGAATAATCACACCTGGGTTGTATCATTCCTCTGAATGTGTTGGATCTTGAGATCCTTCTAGATCTATGGAAAGAGATCCCTTCTCCTACAAATACTCTTTAGGGTTTAACCATTAAACATATGTGAGTACATACCTCGGATAACATTTGCAGGTAGTGGCTCCATCTGGTAGCAGCGGTAATTATTACCAAAAACTTCAAGGGTGATTGCAACTGGTTCTATGGCTGCAAATGCAACTGGTACTGCAACTGCAACTGGTTCTGAGACTGCAACTGCAACTTAGAGTTTTATGAGGAAACCCTAATTTTTCAAACTTTGAATTTTGAAATTCTTATCCAAGGGATAGATGCGCTGAGTTGAGGCGAGTTAGCTGGTGCAGTTAGATTTCTGAAAATCCAACTTTTACTCCTCCAAATCTGATTTGCGGATTTCTGGACTGGTGCTTCTAGTTTTCTAGTACTTTTGGTACTCTGGTTTTTTGGTACTTTGTGAAACTAGGGTTTCACTTTCCGGGAGATCCAGTCACTGAAAAGGTGCACTCTAGGTGCCAAAATGATCCTTGGGGGAGGGCGCATCTTTCTAGGTGGTCTTAGGGATGAAAAGATTCACTTTTGAAAAACTGTAATTTTCATGTCCGATAACAGTGACGTTTTTCTCTTGCGAAATATGCTTCCTTCAAGTAGGCTCTGATACCATGTTAATGTTTTATGCCATTATTATAGTTCTTTTCATTTCAATAGATAAGAAGAATATAAGAACAACATCACTGAGAAATACACATTCACAAGAGACACAACATTTATCCTGGGAAACCCTCTAGGGGAAGAAAACCCAGCAAAAACTTCCTTATCATAAATTGCCAATACAATGTCAAGAGATAACTCAAACCAATATAGAAATTCCTCTCCAAGAGATGCGCCACTCTTCTCCCTCTCTCTCACTGGTAAGTTGCATCTTGCCTCTTAAGAATGAGCAAGTGTGTGGTGTGTTAAAGTAAGGCACTAGCCTCTCTATATATACAAGTCTGGCACATGTGAAGTGTCTTCATTGGCAGGGCCTAATTCTCACTCTGGGTGGGTAAACCGACATTTATTATATTTCTGGGTCTCAATAATAACTTATGGGGCCGACTTTTTATTTTGCCCATTATAATTGTCTGTTGACCAATCCACAAAAGGGGATTTGGTCCTAATACAATTACCAACATCATTAATCCACAATGGGGATTAATCCTATAAATAAAATAACAATAATAATAAGAATAATTTTTGCAGTTACATTATTTCAACATTAGCCAGATGTCTCGTTCATCTGCAACTGTAACAAAGGGTTAATCGTCATTTTATTTTAAATGATCCCCAACCTTTCATATATTGCGCGCTAGGATCATGGTAGCTAACCTGAAACAAATTCTTTCTAGGATCCTACATCCATTTTTTAGTCCAAACATTCCCTCTATGCATAGGTATAACATATCTTTCACTATTCTTATCAGATCTACTCATATGAAATTTTCTTTCATCTATTAGTGCCCTAGTTTTCAATCTAGGACAAATCTTATCAAACATACCTAGATCCATACTTTAGAAACAAAAATTTCCACTAATCTTACTTTCAGCAGAGCACAAAACTTCCAGATCTAAAACTTTTCACTGATCTTACCTCTATCAGAGCACAAAGCATTCAGATCTTACCTCTTTTCTTCAGATCAGAATTATTTTCTTAGCATAGAGCTTCACAGATTGAGTAGAATATTGCGCACTAGAGTGACAGATCTATGCATAGAGCTTCTTCTTTCTCATTTCCCAGCAATCACAGTTTCAGGTCCCGGCAATGGAACCATTTTTTGGCACAGGGGTAGACCTAGGGTTCAACGCTACAAAAACGTACCAACAAAACCCTAACTACCGACCCTTTTGACAACACCTGCAAAGTAGATGAAGTCTCACCCAAGGTAGAGGCAGGGGTGGTTGCAGGACTCAAATGTTTGCAACCTTAGCTAGGACATATATCTATGATTCTAACACTTAACAGAGAACTCAACAGTTAACGTTCATCAATATCCAGTTCTTAGTTACAACATAGTTAACCCTAATTACAGAGTATCACAATATTCATTTGGATCTAAGGCATTTAAGCACTAAGCATATGTACATAAGTCAGATCTAACATCTGTCCATATCATTAAGCATTAAGCATCAACAGATCTATCTATCATTCATCTATATTAAATCACTAAGCAATTAAACACATCAATACATCGCATAAAGCATAACAACACAGCATGTACATGGTTCACCCCCACCCTGGGGCTACGTCCACCAACTCTTCTCTTCTTTATTATCTTTGGTCATGCTTCTTATAGGCACATAACATCCAAGTCCTACTCCATAGAATACATGAGATCTACATGCACTCTGCCAGATCCTCCTTCTTCTAGCTAGGGTACAACACCAAGCCTTCACACAGTCTCCTACAGTTACTTGCACCAGCCTTGCAAGCCTCACATAGTATTCACAAATCACTTACAACTCTGATCACATAGATCAAATGCTAGCACTTAGCACCACTTACAATTGACTCCTCATTACATCGCCTAGTATTTTATTTATACTTTACAAAATAGGCCTAAGCATGGGTAAACCCATGGGCCGACATAACCATACCCATTACATAATCCTGAATCCCAAAAGGGGCCCTAAAAGGGCCCTTCATCCTACACTCCGCCTTTGATAGCCTATCGAAGTCCCAAAAATAGGTCAAACATGACCAATAATTCTCAAAACTTGGTCAAGGGCCAACATGGGCCTATTGTAGACAACAATATTCAAGGCTAAATTACATCATTCAGACATTTGTTTTTCAGAGGTGTTGATCTATCTTTGATAGTCTGTGTAGACTTGTCTGTGTAGACTTGTTTATTTATGAATTAATTTTTGTGAACAATAAAGGATATTGTGCAGAGTCGAGTGGGAAGCAATCTATGCAAGATGATCCAACTTTTAAAGTTCATTTTTTTACTTTCTCTCAAAAGTCTGTTGGTATGGTTCTCATCGGGGACATCTAAGTTTGACCTTGGTCCAAACTTCCTCAGGGATATTTGTAAAGAGAACGATTCTTTTGATTTCTTGGAATCAAATAAGTGATTTCTATTCTGTCTCATCTGTGTTAAATTGTGACTTGGTATTTTTTCTTTTGTCTCCACATTTACTTTTTCTTCTGTTATTTTCAAAAAATTATATAAAAATATTGAATTTTATAGCAATCTTTTATTATAAAAAATTAGCATAAGCCCTTGCAACTAATGCTTGTGAGTTAGGAAATAAATTTTGAGGCTATAAACATAGGGTGATATTCTCGTCTATCTTTCCTTATCCAAGAAATATATGAAAATGATTGAGTAATATTATTTCATATCTTTTCCTCAACACACATCACCAAAGAAAAAGTTGTTTAGACAACAAGTGACTAGCAGTCAGAAGAATCTAGGAGATCATAATAGAAGTGAGGGTACAAGTGGAAGTACTGGAAAAAGTATAGGTAGTGGTACAAGTGGAAGTACCAATAGAAACAATAGTGGGATTTCAAGTCCAAAAAATAGTACAGAGATAATAGTACCACGTGGAGAAGGTACAACACATTCGACAATGGCAAGCGTAGATCCAATGATAATATTACCATAGTTTCATGGGGATGGATCAAAAGACCCAAAAAAACACCTAGTCATGTGTGAGAGAATATGGGAAGTGAAAAGATTCATTGATGAGGAAATAAAAGAAGTGCATCTAGCAATAACGTTCAGAAACCACTCGCTGGATTGGTATATGAGTCTAGCAGTAGACAATCCACAAGGTGCATCGGGAACAGTAGACGATATCAAGCAAACACTGATCACTGAGTTTTAGAGGATGAAATCAGAGGATCATTTTATGAATGAGATGATTGATGTTAGACAGAAATGAGGATAACCCCTCTGGGACATCGATAATAAGTTCAATACATTTAAAGGTAAATTGAAGTATCTCATTTCTGACATGAACCATA
This sequence comes from Picea glauca, assembly GCA_000966675.3. Taxonomy (NCBI): domain Eukaryota; kingdom Viridiplantae; phylum Streptophyta; class Pinopsida; order Pinales; family Pinaceae; genus Picea; species Picea glauca. The sequence goes on along the minus strand of JZKD02S0634206.1, from coordinate 209,730 downwards.
AACAGTTGTTTATAAATTCTATGTTACCACACTTTAAATATCCATTGAGACAACAAAAATTTCAAACCCAAAAAGATGCACTACAAGAAGCGATACAGTTAGAGGAGAATCAGTATAAGAAGACAGATTGAGCTATTAAGAAGCTGAAGGAAGACCTGAAGAACTTGACAGTGCAATTAAACCAGAATAAAAGTAGGGAGAAAAGAGAAGCAATGTGGTGTACCCTGTGCAGATCAGAGGGACATCACAAGAATGAGTGTCTGAAAATTGCACAGTACCTGGGAGTAGGGATTCCAAATCCATTTCCTATAGGAGGGCCTTGGTGTGAAATATGCAAGACACATGGGCATGATCCTTATCACTGCCCTATGATGCAAAAGTGCAAGACAAAACCAAAGAGTACTTTCTGTAACTTTTGTAAGTCAGTGGGGAATGAAGACAAAAATTGTAGAACTATGGAATTAATGAAGGAAAGAACCTCAAATGCATACAGGATGTAGGATGAGTTGATGGCAGGATAGACTGTTCCATAGTTTGTCAATGTGCAACAATTTCAAGAAGTGCCACAGTTTCAGCAACCCCCGCAGTATAATCAGGCACCACAGTATCATCAATAGAACATGGATCTATAGGGGAATAAAGGAGGATTCATAGGTAAAGGAAGAGGAGGAATGAGAAGAGGTAGAGGGACTATTATATGTCATAATTGTCAACAACAAGGACACTATGCTAGATATTGTCCTCAACTAATAGCAACATGTATGTATTGTCGCACAGTAGATCACGTGACAAAAGAGCACCTGAAGTTAATGACGAAGATCCATGAGAAGAGGAATATAAATAACCAAAATGTTCAGTGGATTGTTGTAGAAATAAGGGATCCTGGGAGGAACATAAATATAGTGACTAGAGGAGGAGTGAAGACAGGAGCAGATGCGCAGGATCAGAAGAAGGAATCTCAGTGTTGGATTCAGAAGAACACTCAGCCATAACAACAATTTGATGCAAAGAAGGAGAAGGAAACTTTCAAGGAAGCAAAGAAGGAGTTCCTAAAGGATAATGAAGACTCCACATCAAAAACTATGCAGAGGTATGATACTCCTATTTTTTATATGCCTCATTCTTTGGGTCATACTTACAAAGGAGAGCAAATTGAGAAAGTAAGTAACTTAAATAATTTCCTGGAATCTTGCTTTAAATTACTTAATGACAAGAATGTCATGGATTTGTTTAAAATTATGCTTGAGAAATATAGCATAGAAGAAGGGATAGGAACAAAACCAAAGAAGATAAATCAGGTCCATAGAAATAAAAGAAGTAGCAGAGAGTTCATATTGAATGAAAATATAGGAGACTTTAATATGGGAAATGTTATCCTAGACTTAGGATCAAATGTCAACATCTTTCCAAAGAAGACTTGGGAAGTAATGGGAGAACCTACACTAGGGTATTCCAACATCCAATTGAAACTAGAAAACAAGCAGAGAGTGATTCCCATAGGTAGAATGAAGAATAAAACAGTGGATCTAGATGGTGTGCAAATTGTTGAGGAAAATATATGAAATAATCTTATTCAAGCATTTTCAGATCTTGCTTGGCTAAGGAAAAATTGACGGGAATATCACCCTATGTTTATAGCCTCAAAATTGTTTCCTAATACACAAGTATTAGTTACAAGGGCTTAGGCTGATTTAAAAAAAAATAGAAGATTGTTGTAAAATTCAACATTTCTTTATAATTTTATGAATATAACAAATGCAAAAGTAAACGTGGAGACAAAATAAAAAATACCAAGTCACATATTGACACAGATGAGACAGAATAGAAATCACTTATTTCATTCCAAGAAATCAAAAGAATCGTTCTATTTATAAAACTCCCCGAGGGAGTTTGGACCAAAGTCAAACTTAGATGTCCCTGATGAAAACCATACAAAAGGACTTCTGACAGAAAGTAAAAAATTGAACTTTAAAAGCTGGATCATCTTGGCACAGATTGCTTCCCACTCGACTCTGCACAATATCCTTTATTAGTCATGAAATTTAATTCATAAACAGACAAGTCTATAGAGACTATCAAAGATATATCAACACCTCTGAAAACAAGTGTTTGAATGATGTAATTCAACTTTGAATCTTGTTGTCTACAATAGGACCCTGCTGTCATAAAAGAGAATTAGGATTTTAATGAATTGAAGAATGAATGAAAACCGAACTTTCTCAATAAAACTTAAGAGCAAACCTTAGTATTCTTTCTCCTTCTATTGTCCACTTGTTCTTCTTTCTCATTTTTCTTTTATGCATCCCAAATTAGTTGAAGTAGTTCAACTACTTATTTTAGTTAAGTTAGCTAAAACTCAACTAAATTTTAGTTAGGGAAAGAATTAATATCATAATAATAATAATGGTATTTTAATAAATAATAAATATTAGGTGGGACCCTTGTGACTCCCTTTAGTTTCTTAACAAAAATAAACATAACTAGTCAATCAATCAAACACATCCCTCCTTGTGGCTCCCATCATCATTCTCATAATTTGAAAATTAAATATCAATGATATTTTAAACCATATCCAAACATATAATATCCAAAATATCCAAAAATAGTATGTTGTCCAAAAACTTCAGCAGTCAACTGTTCTCAACAATCAATAATAAAGTATACTCAAAAACCATATTTGCCTCTTTGGGAGACAATTTTCCCTTTTTTTTTGTTGTCTCCAATTGAATTTCATGAATTAGCCTTAGGCTATGTGGAGCCTTTAGGCTTGATCTCACTGATGACATGAGAACATTCATCTCTCAATTGCATGTGGGATGAAACAGATTTGGCTGAATCACTTGAGGGAGAGGAGAGGGCATCAACATCTTTTCCTTTATCATGCATGTGGTGGGATTCAGTTTTGAGTCTTTTTCTTGCGTGGGAAGACTGTACAGGTGAGTGTGCAGGGGCAATTTGGACATTTGGGTTAACCGGTGGAGGAGGAGCAGGTAGGGACAAATTGGGCTAGCCACGATGTTGGGAGACTGTTGGGTGAAAAATATCCTTCCATCCATCATTCTTAGGAACTTCAGGTTGCAATGAAACATGAATGGGGACAGGGATACCAGGAATATGTTGGGGTTGGAAAAGAGGCCTTTCTAGCCTAGGTTGGACTACCCCTTGTCCAATCCAATTGAAAAATCCATCTTGGAAGAGTTGGTTTAAGTCTTGTGGATCTGCATCAAAATGTATCGAGAATCTTGGCCTTCTAGGCCCTCTGTTCCAATTTCCTCTACCCCTATTATTTCAGCCATGGATTTCTCTGCTGAAAAAGATCATCCTGTGTGCATCATTTATTAGAAACTAGCTTCTTAAACAAACCATACATGACATATCTTTAATATGAAACAAAGTTTGCCTCAGCAATCACATCAAACCCATGTAATCCAATCCATAAAATTCATTTAATAGTTTTCAATGAGCAGGGGATGAATAAGGGTTCTGGCATATCTGAGGGGGTTGTATTGAGCGAAAAATTGATAAAATGAAAGGGAGTAAGGACATGATTACAGCTCAACAATTCATTAAACAATTGACTTTGTTACAATAACAAAATCATACCAACTGTGATCCATCTCTGTGTTATTTTTTAATTGTTGTAATACCAAGTTTCCATTTAATTTTAATTTAATTTTAAGAACATGGCGTGCAAAGTGAATCTGGTATTGTGAGGGGATTCGTAATGAGCGAAAAAATGAGAAAATGACAGGGGATTTAATGGATACTTTTCATAAAACCAATTAAATAATCAATAATCATAACTCTGTATTAAAATCAATCCAAAAAGCACCAACATTCATTGTTTCTCAATTGTATACCAAATTTCTCGATGTTCCAATAATTAAATTTCCCAGAATTCCTTAATTCACAACAGTCTATGCAATCATAACTTATAAAAAAAACCTTTCCATTCAACAATCCTGTTTAAAAAAACGTTGATCCCTTCTTTCTTTTTTTACTTTTAAAAATAATAAAAAAAATGCACAAAAATATGCTCGACATCTATCCCTGATAATCCATAATGCACCATGATATCTATCAACATCCATTGTTTACCAATCAACAATCGGGCCCAATTAAAATGTACACAGGTCTCTTTTTAAAAAACGAACATACTTCAAAGCATGCTCGATTATACACAATATTCATCATATCAATCACAAAAACAACAGTCAACCAAAACATAAAACCCGAGCCTTATCACTATGGATATAACTTCCTTCTAAAACAATTGGTAGTCTGTGCAATGTTCCAATACAATATATGAAGCGAAGAGAACCAACTACACACATGCATCATTTTTTAAACTTGCCAGAACCCTAATTGGGCTTAGCAAAACCACATAGGTGTTTCCATTTGCAATCAAGACCACACTGGTTAAAACATAGTGAGTGAAACCATAATGGAAAGGAAGACAACCCTCGACTATATGCACATGCATGTTTCATTCTTATTCCAACAATTTACTATACAAGGACGAGATCGAGACTCGGTGAGACAGCATGTGTTTTAAAGACCTCCATAACCATTTCACTGATACTCAATTCTTGACAACCCGAAAAGGTGCCCAAGGTGAGCAAAGACAATGGAGTTTAAATCAAGCTCTATCAAAATCAAATGAAGGGAATCAACAAGAGTTCATTCATCCTTAAACAACAACACATAGAGCTAAAGGTCTTCCGAAACTTATATCAACCACAGGAAAAAACACCTTTCGAAAAGACACAACAGTGAGCCACACAGTCTTACTTGTTACTTCAAGTCTTGGAAGGAACCAATGGTTAACACCCGAGAAGAGAAAAGATAGGCAGAGTAAAATAACCTAGTGCACACGGTGTGTTTAACACTTGCAAAGGGGAGGCGAGGGTTAATTTAATAGTGGTGGTTATAAAAAAAAACATAGAGATATAACATCCCTTTCTAATCCTTAAGAGCCGAACAACTTGACAACAAGACCAGTGAGGACATACTCATCCTTTTGACATAATTCTCATATACAACTTGTATAAATCCACAACCATACATGCATGTATTAACATTAGGGCCAACCAGGACTGGATCTTGGGATACTTCGGTGAAAAGACAGTAAGAATGGGCCAATGACCACGACCCGGGGTTTGAAGAAAGAACACAACAACTGTTGGCAATTCCTCTACGACTGGGTAAGGGTTACCACCACAATTGTGAGGGAATGAGTTAACTGATAGTAATACACAAAACAAAACCCTCCATCATCAATGCAGAGCCATATTGTACCATCGTTCACTTATTATTCCACAGAGACCCATCATGATACTAAATTGACCGAGCAAACAACCAATGCGTAACTTAAAATACCCATTTCTTTTGTTGCAATCCTAAACATTTTACATTCATCATAGAGATCCATAACACACATATACATAGTCGAAATTATCAAGAACACACAGAATCCAAGCATTACTGAGCCATCATTTGGTTCATACAACAGAGAATACATCATGGATGGAGAGAAAAACAATCATACCTATGGAAAAATGCTTAAATGGCGAGTTGGCCGAGCCTTCTTTCTTCTAAGAGCCTGAAAATGTGGAGCTTCACAACCAACAGAACGAAAAATGCATCAATGTAACAATGCTAGGGTGACAGTCAATAGGGAAAGTATTGAGTAACGTGCAGTAAATGCACGTCGCTTCCATCCCTGGCCCATTCAATTCGAAGTACGAGACAACCCAATAAGCATCACATTCACCAACAATTAAACCATATAACCAATGCATATTCAATGCCAAACCATCGTGAAATCTGCGATGATATCCATTGCATAGTGCGCCACCCAATATAATTTACACGTTAACCCTTTCCATAACTCTATGCCATAATACATATTAAAAATGCTATATGCGCCTCCATTCAAATCTCATGAAATTCACACAATCCACTAACCAACAATATCATAATAGTTAAGACTAACACTAATATCCCTTAACTTTCCATTCGAACTTGCATATAGTCTTTTACTATAGCTCAAACATATAACTTCTTTCCTTTTGTTACACTTTAAGATCTTTTCATAGGTTTTTTTATTTGTTTTGATCATGCTACCATTAGAATATCCTTTGTACACATGTGGTCAGGTAATCAACATAAGAATTAGTAACAAATTTGTAACATAGTAGCTATAACGACATCACCCTCATACCCATATAACTTTTTCAATGTCACTAGTGATTACCAAGAGTGTTCCACAATAATACATTATCCACTTATTATCATGCCAATATTAAATTAACACTGCATCATAAAAAATGTAAGACCATGTAGGAAGCATAAAAAACAACAGCTAAAAATGTGTAATATGTCTATCCTTGTGCCTCTAGTCTACAAGGGGTCCCACCTACTAGTATTATATTATTATGATAGTTAAATAATAGTGTTTTTAGAAATAATTTACGGCGGAATTCATCATTACGATTTTAATCGTCAACACACACCACAATAGACTTTGAAGTGATGGATATGGTGGATGAATCTATACCATTTCCAACACTATTGAGAATTGATTGGGCCTTTGATAACCAAGCCATAATTAATCTAAATACTAGAAAGATGGTATTTGAAGCTGGGAACTTTAGGGTAGTAGCACCTTTAGATCCCTCAGATTGTGACATATATGTATAATCTGTGCCTGACATTGTTCTAGAGGATGATGTAAACCAATTGTATAGGATGACTGCGCGAGAGGAAGTCTATGTGAATCCAACTGCATATGGAGTACTCAGTTGGAGGAGCATCAATTCCGACATGTCAGATTCAGATACTGTAGTAGAAAAATGGCAAAAAAATATTGCATGAAGTCTCTACAAGAAGGTGCACCAGAGTTACACGCACAATCAGATGGGTTGGGATAGAAGTAAGACAGTTTCCCACATTTACTAAAGAGGACAATCTAGAAACATTCCTGACAGAGTTTGAATCATAGGTTTTGGATAGTCAAAGATTATTAGTGTTGGATATAGAACTGAGGGACACACCTGCATGATGGTGGGGTGCACATAAGAAGGTAATTCAGGACTAGTATAAGTGTAAGTGACTAATGCGCATAAGATTTGGTAGGAGTTAGCAGGATAGACCCTTACCAAAGTATGATGGAAGAGGGAACCCAAGACATCACATAAATGATTGTGTCAATAACTGGATATTGGTACCATCAGGGGAATGGACACATTACTTTATTCATGCATTAGAAGGGATACATAGTAACTTGTACAAGGAGCAGGAACTGTATAGAGAAATTGTGAGTTGGGGTGCAATACAACAACACTTTATTAAGACTTTTGCATTTGAAAGTGAGAATCCATGGATGGATATAACATTATAGAGGATCAAAAGGAATATAATTGAAGAATATGGGGTAGATACAACTACAGTAGATAGAGATTACATAAAAGAAACACTTGAACAATTAGTGTATTGTTATCAGGTCGCAGAGGATGAAAAAGCAAAGGAAAACCCACATGACATACAGATAGTAGAAGGGGAAGGAGAAAGAGGGTTGGAAGGACCCCTGTTACAATCAGAAGAGTTCACTGCACCTATGAATATTAAAAAGTTCAATATTGGGACTGAAGAGAAACCCAAGATAGCCAACATTTGAGATTACTGGGACAATGAGACAATGAAAAAAATAACTGAATTATTGCACGAGTATAATGATTTATTCCCAGCTACATTTTCAAAGATGAAAGGGTAGCAGGAGAACTTGGATAAATGAATATACCCCTTAGACCAGATGCAATACCAGTTAGACAGAGACCATATAGATTAAACCCCATCTATAAGAAGAAGGTGAAGGAAGAAATTGACAAAATGATGGAATCAAGAATCATAGAGATTATGGAAGAATCATAGTGGATTATTCCAATGGTGGTCCAGGAAAATAAGACTGGGGGGATTAGGATATGTGTGGATATGAGGAAATTAAATGATGCATCCCTACATGATCCTTTGCCAACTCCATTTACAAATGAGGTTTTAGAGAATGTGGGAGGACATGAAGTGTACTCCTTCACAGATGGATTTTCAGGTTACCATCAGATCATAATTTCTCCAGAGGATAGGTACAAAACTATATTTGCAATAGAGTGGGGGTCATATCAGTACACAGTAATGCCATTTGGTTTAAATAATGCACCAATAATATTTTCCATAGTAGTAGTAGCTGCATTCAAGGTTTTTATAGATAAAGTTTTAGAAGTTTATCTGGATGATTGGACAGTATTCAGTGTCTTGGAGGACCGTGTATAAACTCTAAGGTTAATGTTAGAAAGATGTAGGAAATGTCATATTTCCTTGAACATTAATAAATGCATATTCAATACACTGTTTGGCATCTACCTGGGCACATTGTATGCAAACAGGTCTTGATAGTAGACCCTGCAAAGATTGTTGTTATTGTCAATTTACCACCACGAAAGTCAGTGCACCAGTTGAGAGAAACATTAGGCCACACAGGGTACTACAAGAAATTCATAAAGGGATATGCAAAGATTATTGCACCAATGAAGAAGTTACTAAAGAAACACATCAGGTTTCAGTGGAATGATGAGTGCCAAGAGAGCTTGGACATACTAAAAGAGAAGATGGTGACAACGCCAATTTTGAGATTTCCAGATTGGACAAAATAATTTCATGTGCATGTGGACACTTCATCCATTGCACTTGGAGCCATATTGGCACAACCAGGTGAAGGAGACATTGATCACCCAATATCTTTTTCTAGTAGAAAGTTGTATGAGTCTAAGAAGAACTATAATACTACAGAAAGGGAAGGTTTGGCTATGGTATATGCCTTACAGAAGTTTAGACATTATTTATTGGGTCAACATTTTAAGATGTTTACATATCATTCCTCTTTGAAGTACCTAGTTAACAAGATAGTGTTGGGGGGAAGGATCTGTAGATGGTTTTTATTGTTTCAGGAATATGATTTTCAAATCATAGTAAAACCAGGGAAGTTGAATGCAGGACCATATCATCTATCAAGAATTAATAATGGAGAGGAGCCAAAGAACTTGGAGAAGAATTTTCTTGATGCTAACTTACTTTTTGTTCATATTGTTGATGATTGTTTTGCTGACATTGTTGTATTCTCGAGCACAGGAATGGATCCCAAGGAATTTATTGTCGAGTAGAAAAAACAGTTGGTAGTGCGTGATGCAGACTATTAACTGATTGTACGTCATTTATACAAGTTAGGTGCAGAAGGAATCCTGATAATATGTGTGATGGAGCATGAACGCTCCATGGTGTTAGAAAAATCACATGAAGGAATAGTTGGAGGGAACTATGCAGGAAAGCCTACAACACAGAAGGTGCTCCGCACAGGATTATGGTGGCCTGTAGTACATAAGGACGCAAATGAATGTTGTCAGACCTGTGATGTCTATCAGAGGGTGGGAAAACCATCTAGAATGGATACAATTCCACTTATGTGTTGATTAATTGGTTTGGTTGTCATTGATGTCAACCCTTGAAGAAATTCTGGTAGAAAATTCCAGTTGCACAAAGGTATGGGTAAGGGACCCAAGTTTGTTTGATGTATAATGGTATGGATTTTAGAATATTTGTAGGTAAGACTATTCTAGATGGATAGTATAAGTCATTCCATTTTTGGTGTTATGTGGAACGTCACATAACTCCTCATGGTTAGAGATTTATGGCCATGTGAAGTTGGAGAGCCCTCATGAGTCATCTAGAAGCCCCAAAAGGTCAAAGTAGTCAAAGTGGTTGCAAAGAAGAAATTATTTAAATAAAAAAGTGAAATGATGAGTGTACTATAAGTCAAGTGGATGCAAAATAAATTATTTAAATAATAAAGTTAATGGAGAAAATACTAAGTGGATAAGTGGTTAGAAGTGGGTTAGCCCCAAAAATAAGGAAAGTGGTTTAAGCTGGTAAGAAGGTAACCCCTTGAGGAAGATACATGAAAGTATAAATAAGAGGCAAGGGTCTCTCATTTCATTACACTTGAGAATATTGAATATCTACAAGTGACTGAGGTAACCAAAGGATATCTAAGGAGAAATTCAGAGGGAAGGTGAAGTAAAAAAGGTTGAAATTCAAGGGAGGATAAATTCTTTTGATGATGCTTTCTAAGGTATGTTATTTACAGGTCATCTCACCATTTTCGCAATAACTTTTTTTTCTAGAATGATTCAGATCATGAAATCTAGAGGTCGTTGAGGAAACATATCCAAGTAGTTGTGATAAAAATATCATCTTGTGGGTCGTTCTATTTATGGAGTTACACTCCGTGGAAACTAGGGTTTGTGGCTAGTCCTGAAACTAGTCTAAAACAAGTGTTTTAGGTAAAACGTCATAAATTATTCATAACAGATACAAATTCAGTCAGACCAAATGTATTGGTTAGAGTACAGTTAGTAGTATTTTGTGTACCATTTTCATATCCATATAAAAAATATTCCATGAGGGGAATGCTCTAGAAGTTCGATCTCTAGAATAAGCCAGAATTCAACAAGGTATGCCATTTTTTCTATAACTCATTTTCTGAGAGGTTCCAAGTAGTGAAACCTGGAGGAATTGCATAAAAGACACTAAAGAACATTGTGTTGATTAAGGTTGGTTGTCATTGATGTCAACCCTTGAAGAAATACCCATAGCACAAAGGTTTGGGTAATGGACCCAATAGTGTTTGATGTAAATATGACTCATTATTGTT
>JZKD02S0634206.1:178122-198958 GCA_000966675.3 Picea glauca | reverse complement strand
GTATATATAGGAGACTAGGAGGTATAATTACAAATAATGGCCTAAAGCCGACATAATTAAAATAACATTACTAATCTAAATTACAACTAATGGCCTAAATCTGACATAAATAAAACAACATTACTAATCTAATATTCCCCAATTAAGGGGTAATGAGCCAACATTAGGCCTTAACAGAGTTGATTCCTATTGAGAAACCAGTCTCTACGTACCCTAGGTCAAGTCAAGTAGTTAATGGAATTTGCATCGACAAGTACAAAAGCTACTATCATTTCATCATGAAGGCCGAGGGAATGAAAAATCATGGTGTTCATATCATGCATACACAACAATCCTTATCGCCTGTATCCTACATGTAGGGATTTTCCATGGAAAACTTGCAACTCAATTCAAAACATCTCATCACTATGAATTCACTATCCTCCAGCATGGTTCCTTTTTCTTCTTGACTCATTATAAATCTCGGATACTCGACAGTTATTTCAGTCATGAAACCAGGTCTGTAGTCTATTTGTAATTTTCCTTGCCAGTCCAGGTTGATTAGAATTCCCCCCTGTGCATCCACTGGATATACTATGCGTAGAAACACACTGTTCGTGCCATGGAGACCTCCCAAAGCATAAGGAAAAGTGCACGGAGTAGAATAATTGTGAGTTCCAAGCCCCAAAACGACTGGGAGTCTTTCTCACCTGCAACAGGCATTCCCAAGGATGCGAAAGGAGTCATTCCTTTACCCACAGAGATGATCAGATCAAACCACGTGGAATCTGAAGCGGAAGGAATTGCATAGGAAGGGAAGACAGTAGAAGCCCCATCTCCTCAACAAAAAATGCCTTGAAGAAGGGGTAGGCCAAGGAAAAACAAGGACATTGTGGATGCTCGATTTTTAGAAGAGTCGCGTGCCAGATCGATGGTTGAAGAACTACTCATACACGCCATCCTGCTAGAGCCTGTTGGACGATTGAGCCATGAAGATAGGAGAAGAACAAGGAAAATGGATATCACAGGAGGGAATGATCAAGAGCCATCTCAACAATTAAAGTAGACAAAGTTGGCTATCATTTAACTCTATCAGGAAAACATGGAGTTGAGGTGACAACTAGTGATAAAGACTATGGAAGCGTCAGCAGTGCAAGGTTGCGAAAGGAACGTGGCATGGATAAAAATATAGCTCAAAGAGGAAAAAGACACCATTGTACAGCTACATGAAGCACCGAGGTTGTTAGAGGAAAGACATATGAAGCATTCCATGAAATGCAAAGCGGCCGAGAAGGAAGCTCGTGCGGCTCTCGCTAGCGCCCAGAAAAAACAAGATTAGATGGTGTTCGTCTCTGCTTCTGCAAACATAAGACATATCTTGGCAGTTTTGAACGACACATTTCCCTAAAGCGTTCTACCATTTTGATAACGATAGTGACAATCAAACAACCCCTTTTCGTGCACATTTTTCCCAGCAAATGGGTGCGTGACAGAAATCAAGGCTGTTATAATAGATGGCGAGTTCCTGATAGACACCTATTGGCTCAGACATCTGATCGAAAGAAAACACTGACACATATTTTCCTCATACCGAGACCTGACCGATGATCAGATCCTAATGGAAAAATTGGGAACAGTCGTGTGTAAACGGATGTGATTATTGTCTATTTTTGGAAAGCATCATGCGAAGAGTCTATGATGCATACTACCTAGTTTCCTAGTTTTTAGGGCTATCAGTTAGAAAGCAGGGTAGCCCAAGTGACACCCTTGTTTATATATTTCATCTTTTTGATGTAAGCCAGGTTGGTTGGAAAAAATTGGTATAGACAATAGCTATTGTATGTGATTTGAGTTCTGCCGAAATTTAATGAAAAAGTCCTGTAATTTTGATGAAAAGATTCTAGTTGTAGCAGTTGGATGTATTGTTTCCCCTTTTGCATACGTGCTTCATGCTATATTTATTCACATCTTTTTCTGTCTAATTCAGAATGAATTTTGAACCTATCGATTTGGTATGCAGCGCCCCTGGTTCGCGCCATTTAGACAAAACATTGTTCTTCTAAACAGTTAACTCTAAATTCACCCGCAGCGGTGCTCCGAGTTACATCTTGTATTTTCTCTCGCCCCACATTACTATTTGCACTGAATATTGTTGCTCACCTAGCCTTTATCCTCTCAAATTTCAATCACCAAGTCATTTGTTTCAGTTGTTTTCTCGAATTGACTCCATAGTCCAAGTATTATTTTTTTCCGCGAATATAACCAGAACCCATTATACCAAACGTGTTAAATCTATCCACTACTTTCAAATTCATATCCTGTGCAAAGATTGCAACTCCCAAGAGATCCCTCTCCAGATACGAAAGGCTAGGTTAGGGTCTCAAAGTTGGTTGAAAAATTTACCTTCGTCGTCTGTTTATCAATCGAACAGATTTACGAAGTGCTAACACATTTTTTATTTACTCTGCACTCTTATCTACGATTGAACCAAATAGTTTTGAAGAGGCCAGCAAGGATGAATTCTAGAATAAGGTCATGGATGAAGAATTGGATCAAATAGAGAAGAATGAAACTTGGAAATTGGTTCCAAGACCAAAAAATAAGAATGTGATTGGCACAAAGTGGGTTTTCATAAATAAATTGAATGAATATGGACATGTTACAAGGAACAAATCTAGATTGGTATGTAAAGGATACGCAGAGGTTGAAGGAATCGACTTTGAAGAGACATTTTCCCCAGTTTCCAGAATGGAAGCAATCTGATTGCTTTTAGCTTATGCATGCTCCAAGAATATTAAAGTGTATCAGATGAACGTGAAATAAACTTTTCTGAATGGGGAACTTGAAGAAGAAGTATACATTGAACAACCAGAAGGATTTCAGTTGTCAGAGAACACAGATTATGTGCGAAAATTGAAGAAGGCCTTGTATGGTCTAAAACAAGCTCCTAGAGCATGGTACTCTAGACTGGATAAATATCTATGGCAGGAAGGGTTCAGAAAAGGAAGTGCAAACAACAACCTCTACATCAATATAACTCAAGATAGTATTTTATTAATTGAATTTTATGTTGATGATATTATTTTTTGTAGAAATGATGACATGTTAAGCCAGAAATTTGCAAAGGATATGCAGAATGAATTTGAAATGTCATTACTCAGAGAACTATCCTTCTTTTCGGGTCTTCATATACGTCAAAGAAACCAAAGAATTTTTATTTCTCAAACTAAGTATATCAGAGAAATTCTAAAGAGGTTCGGAATGGAAGATTGAAAACCAGTTAGTACTCCTATGCAAACAAGTTGCAAATTGAGGAAAGATGATGATTTAAAGTCTACATACCAAAGGAAATACAGGTCAATGATTGGTAGCTTACTATATGTGACAACATCCAAAACATATGTAATGTAGGAAGTTGGACATGTGGCACGATTTCAAGCAACACCAAAGGAATCACATGTCTTAACAGTGAAGAGGATTTTCAGATATCTCAAAGGAACATAAGAATTTGGATTATGGTATCCAAAAGGAAAGGATCTATCACTTATTTCCTACACAGATGCAAATTGGGCAGGTTGCATTGATGACCGACGAAGCACTAGTGGAGAAACGTTCTACTTGGGTGAGTGTTTAGTATATTGGCTAAGAAAGAAACAATCATCAATATCTTTATCTACAGTGGAAGTGGAGTATATTGTAGCAGCAACATGTTGTACATGGGTTCTATGGATGAAACAAAATTTGACAGATATACAGGTTGACTATGATGAGCCCATTCTAATATATTGTGATAATACAAGAACCATCAATATCTCAAAGAACCCGGTGATGCACTCCAAGACGAATCACATTCCAATCATGTATCACTTTCTACGGGAACATGTTGCAGAGAAGCACATCAAAGTTGAATATCTGGGCACAAAAGAACAAGTGGAAGACATCTTTACAAAACCGCTTCCATGGTAATCCTTTGAGTATCTTCGCTAGAAACTCAAAGTAATTTTTACTCCAAAATGAATGCTTTTGAATGCTTATATTATATGTCTTAGATGTACATGAGAAAGCACCATAAAGAGGACAATTCAGGTTGGGAGATTAGTTTCAGGAAGAGTTCAGTCAGGGGGAGTATCCCCAAGGAAAATTTAGCTATGGGGAGTAGCCTTGGATGGAATGTTAACTTTGCCATTGTTGACAAAAGGGGAGATATTTATTAGATGCAGGATAGAGAGTTAGATGCTTGGAGAAAGAGAATAGAGGCATGGTTCCATGGGGAGTGTCGGTCACAAGGAGAGAATGAGTGATATTATTTTAGTATTGCATCAGAGTGTTTCCATCAATGCCAAAGGGGGATATTGTTGATCAATTGGGCTAGTTTTCATTGATGTCAAGCCCTGAAGAAAGTCTGGTAGCAAATTATGGTAACACAAAGGTATGGGTAAGGGACCCAAGTTTGTTTGATGTATAATGGTATGAATTTTAGTATATTTGTAGGTAAGACTATTCTAGATGGATATTACAAGTCATGCCATTTTTAGTGGTATGTGGAATGTCACATAACTCCTCACGGTTAGAGAGTTATGGCCATGTGAAGTTGGAGAACCCTCATGAGTCATCTAGAAGCCTCGAAAGGTCAAAGTAGTCAAAGTGGTTGCAAAGAAGAAATTATTTAAATAATAAAGTGAAGTGATGAGTGTACTATAAGTCAAGTGGATGAAAAATAAATTATTTAAATAATAAATTTAATGGAGAAATTACTAAGTGCACAAGTGGTTAGAAGTGGGTTAGCCCCAAAAATAAGGAAAGTGGTTTAAGATGGTTAGAAGGTAATCCCTTGAGGAGGCTACATGAAAGTATAAATAAGAGGAAAGGGTCTCTCATTTCATTAAACTTGAGCATATTGAATATATACAAGTGACTAAGGTAGCCAAAGGATATCTAAGGTGAAATTTAGAGGGAAGGTGAAGTAAAGAAGACTGAAATTCAAGGGAGGATAAATTCTTTTGATGATGCTTTCTAAGGCATGTTATTTATAGGTCATCTCACCATTTTCACAATAATTTTTTTTTCTAGAATGATTCAGATCATGAAATATAGAGGCCATTGAGGAAACATATCCAAGTAGTTGTGATAAAAATTTCATCTTGTGGGTTGTTTTATTTTTGGAGTTACACTTCGTGGAAAATAGGGTTTGTGGCTAGTCCTGAAACTAGTCTAAAAAAGGTGTTTCGGGTAAAAACATCATAACTTATTTATAACAGATCCAAATTCAGTAAGACTATATGTATTGGTTAGAGTACACTATGTAGTATGTTTTTTTCCATGTTTAGATCCATAAAAAAAATACTCATGCATGGGCACGCTCTACAAGTTCACTCTCTAGAATAAGCCAGAATTCAACAAGGTATGCCATTTTTTCTATAACTCCTTTTCTGAGAGGTTCCAAGTAGTAAACCTAGAGGAATTGCATAAAAGACATTGAAGAACATTGTGTAATATTTTCAAAACTTTATTCATTACAGGTACATAGTTATGATTATTTCAATTTAGTGTTGTTGACTAATCCAAAATTAGTCATGTGAGACTAAAGTAAAGTTTGATGAAAGTGCTAGTCTCTTGTTGTTAAAGTTAAGGAAGGTTTGCAGGTATGTGATCATAAACACCTGGTCAATTATAGAGTTATAAATCAGATTTGGATGATTAAATTGATGAGGGTTTTGGTTGAGGTACATGTTGGGTACATGGTTGAGACAAGTAGTTGATGAGTTGGCACATACATGAGGTGTATAGTTGATGATGTTGGTACATCTTGATGAGTCATAGTTTATGTGTATTTGATGCATGATTGGTAAGTATTTGGTGCATGGTTTATGCACTTTTTGATGGTACAGGTTGAGGTACAGGTTGGTGCATGGTTGATGCACTTTTTTATTTTACAGGTTGATTACAGGTTGTTTGGTATAGGTTGTTATAGGTTGTTTTGTGCAGGTTGATAAGTACAAGTTTACAACAGTATATCTCACAATGATAGTGTGACAGTGGTTCCATCATTCTACTTATATTTCAGGGTGTTGGACGGAGCAAGGATAGGTGGTTGTAGCCACCTTCTGGTTGTATCTGGAGAGCATATGAGGTTGTATCCTCCTTTTGGCTGTATCCAAAGAATTTTGGAGTTGGAGTTTCCCTCAAGTTGTAGCCTGAAAATAGGGGGTTAGAGCCTCCTTCCAGTTACAGTTGGAAAACAAAGGAAGTTGGTACTTCCAATGAATGAAATTCTTAAAGACATATAAGAAAAAATGTTATGTGCTTTTCTCCCACTTTGGGTTTCCACGTAAAAAAATTGTTGTACTGTGTATGTGTATGATTTCTCATTTGTTCATTGTTTATTTACTCTGAAAATATTGGATGATAATGCTACATTGATATAACACTTTCATTTTATGGTTAAAAAGGATTAAATTGATCTATTACTGATTCACCCCCCTCTCAGTAATCCAACATTATGCCCCAAGTAACTTTACATGTATTTGATAAATGGGGTATGGATTTCATTGGACCCATTAATCCACTAGCAAGGCAATCAAGAACTGAATACATCAGCAATGTGATGGAATACTTAACAATATGGGAAGAAGCAGCTCTAGTAAAGGATTGTAGTGCAGAAACAACAATGTAGTCTCTCTTTGAGAACATGGTGACCATATTTGGATGTGATAGAATCCTTTTAAGTGATCAGGGAACTCATTTTATTAACAGTACAATCGGAGCTTTGACAGAAGAATTCGAGATATACCATTATAAGAGCACACCTTACCATCGGTAGGAAAATGGTATAATAGAAGATTTTAACAAGATTCTAGAAAATGCATTGACAAAGATTTGCAATTTGAATAGGGATGATTGGGATTTTAAGGTATCAGTAGTATTATGGGCTTACATGACTACATGCAAGAAGCTTACAAGACATACACCATTCAAACTGGTGTATGGGTAGGAATTAGTGGTTTCACTATATTATTTAGTACCTAGCTTGCGCATTGCAACAATCACCAACATGGCATAAGAATGTGTTGCACAGGAAAGATTGGATCAGCCGATGGAGCTGGAAGAAGACATAATTTTAGCAGGATTTCACCAGGAAGTACAGAAAGAAAAGGACAAATCTTGGAATGATAGGCGCATATAGAAGAAAATATTTAAGGAAGGAGATATAGTTCTCCTCTATGACAACAGGTATTTACAACACCCTCATAATTTCAAGATGCACTGGTTAGGGTCTTATCAGGTAGATGCCATCACAAATGGAGGTGTTGTGCAACTAAAAGATCTTGTAGGAAAGAATATCAGAGGACTAGTGAATGGAAGTTGACTGAAGTTGTATTAAGACAATCAACCTAACAACCTGAGGTAAAAATAGAGAGAAAATGTATGATTGTGCATATTGTATATAGTAGATGTTAGAAGAAAAAGACATAAATTCATAAAAAGAAGAAATATAACAAAAATACAAAAAGATAGAAGAATATTAGAGGGTTTTGATTAAATATATTTGTTATCATTAATAAATTGTCATAGAAAAACCAGTGTTGAAGACACTGTGTGATGGAAAATAGTTGACAAACACAAAAAGTGGAGCACGCAGGAAAATGTGAAAACTGTCAATGCGAAATAGCTGCCAGTACATTGTCCCACTATAAAGTTGGAAAAGGGGGGAAATGCAGTCATTTGTGTTTTTTCTAAGGAGAAGAGAGAAGAAATAATCCTCAGTGCGAAAGAGTGAGAATTTGTGATAGAAAGTGGATATCTATAGTTCGACAGTCCAAATTTTAGCAAGATGTCCCCACCGAGAGCTGGAGCACCGAGTAGGGTCAGACGAAACACGCAAAATAATGCTCAGGTGATGCAAACAATGACAAAGGACATGTTGAAAATCATGGATGTCGATGAAATTCACACACCAGACTATGAGCCTAATACCATGCAGGTGGAGGAGGAACAAAACCTAGCACATGAGGTCGGGCCGCTGGAGTAAGAAGCAGAAAGAGCTAAGTCTGACACGTCTAGGGTAAAGGGCCACAACAGGAAGAACAAGCCATAAGTTCAGTACAACAGGGCCTAAACCCGGAATAAGAATAGGAAACATGGCACAAGGATGTACTAGAGGTCAGGGCGTCCTCCCCACAAGGGAAGAAGAAAAAGAAAGCTATAAGTAATGCGCAAGGCATACATCATGCACAGAAGGAGTTGGCAATAGTAATGCCAAAAATCCCAGAGGGAGTAAAGTCCAATGATGAAATGGTAGGAGGAGTAAACACCATGAAATACTCAGATCATTACGTCATAGATTCCATCAAATTCCCGGATTTGGCACAACAAAATTACATGGAGTGCAAAGGAGAGGGCCCATCAAGTGTGCCACGGTTGGAACCTGCACAATGGATTTTGGGAATTTACAACACAGGGATCATGAACCTTTTAGACATACCTCATTTTGGGCAAAGTAAACACATCAATGGATGTGTGAAACAACTCCTAACAAGGGTGCATGGAGGAATTTTGTGGATGGATAGGCCATTACCTACCAATGTGGACTTGATCACAACTATCACTGGGCTACCCACAGATGGGGAGAAGCCAAAGCAATACCTGGAAGATAATACAAAGGAAAATTCCATTTCCGATGAGATTAAGGAAAACTATGGCATGGAGAGAGGGAATAGGGGGATCTGGATCAGTGACATCAATGATCCTACGACGAGATTTTCCACAAGGATTCTAGGGTTAAAACTGATGCACAAGTGTAGGAAGGAAGAAGTGCTATCAAGAGTGGTAGCAACTGTAGTGCAATGCATGAAGGGAAGCTCGATGAGTTGGGCCCCGTACTTGCTCAATTAATTCCTGGAGGATTGTAAAGACACACATGATTAGGGCTCTGAGTTCCACTACTCATGGTTACTTATCCTCATTGCATTGATAAGGTGGAAAGAAATTATGTACAAAAAGTACATAGAAAGGATAGGAAAGTGTGGCACAACTCGCTACACTTCTCTTAAGAGCACAACAGACCCAAAGAAGAATAAGGAAAACAATGAAACTTTTGCATGGTACTTCTCAAAGATCCAGGAGCTAGTAGTCAGTACCTAGAGTATTTCACCAGAAACTATCCAGGAGTTTGGACAGATAGAAAATTTTTAGGCAATGCGCCATAACATGTGGTTGCAGACGAAGATGGACCAACCAAGGAGTGGTTAAAACTGAGCTACTTTGTGATGATGCAAGACATATAGATGGAGGTCTAAGAGTGGCCTAAGGAATGGAAAGTGTCTGTAATCCCATGGACAGTGCCAAAAGGACAGCCTCAGATGCAAGACAGAACAGTGCCTATGCAGCAGATAGGAACAAACAGTGCGAGCAAAAATAAAAATGTCTCACAAGGACAAGTGGGGGGGAGCATCCCAATCCAAAATAAACACAAGACATAGAAGAAACCACGGGGAGGTTCCACATAAGGTCCACCGCTCACAAAGAAGACACCGAGAGATACAACATAATAGGTGTGTGTGGAAGAAGAAGGACAAAGACACAAGAAATACCTTTGGAGGAAGAAATTGGGAAGGAGATAAGTATGGATACATAGATGTCAGAGATGTCTAAGACATCAGATGCCCAAAGGAAGAGGATAGGGGAGAAAGTAAGTGGCTCCAAGAAGAAGGAAAAGGCTCATAGAAAACCACTACAAACATCACTGACAATAGATGATGTTTGACTAATATCCACAACAGTCGAAGATCAACTATCTGAAGTATGGGAGAATGTTGAGAAGAACAAGGATTCAATTTTGGAACAGGTGCAAGAAGTGAAAACTTCACTATAACAGTTGAGGATTAGGGAAGATCAGCCACAAAAAGATAACCAGCGAAAATTGGGGAAGGAATGCATGCTAGAGAGACAGTGCAAATCACAGCGTAGGGGAGTGCCAATTTTATCATAACCCTTGAGATGATGTTCATCGACAAGGAGGAAACACAGAGGCCCCTGAAGGAAATCTAGACATTGGACTTGGCATTTCCCAAGATCCTAATGAAGGCACTCTATAAATTACAAATTAGTGTCACTTTGGAAATTTAGTCCAGGGCAAGGTCTGATGCGGTGAACTTACAGATAGCAGAGGAGGAAAAGATCACATTGAAGGAAGCAGTTAGCCAAGAAGATAAGGTGAGGAAGATAGCACAATAGAAATTGGAAGAGATGGAGAAGCACATTAGCACAGTATTCTAAACCATCCCAAATAGCACAGAGTCATAGGGAGTATCTTCTGAAGAGAAGATAAGGAAAATAACGCAATCCTTGGAGTAGTACAAGTACCAGATAAAGGAACTAGAGGAGGGTGTAGTACCCACTAATCCTCCAGAATAAAGAGCGCAGAGAGAGAAAGACACAATAGAATCTCCAGAGAGTATAATGTAGACCATACATAGGATAACAAAGTTGCTGGAAAAAAGTGGCTAGTTGTGGACACAACTCTTAGAATATGTGATCTTGCAATACCTGCAAGGAAGGGAAGATAAGGTACATGTAGTAATGGCAGACTTAAAATAGTGACAGAAGAGAATTTCACTACCATAAAATATTAAGACAGCTGCAGAAATGAAGAACCTATAGGCAGAGGAGAAAGCAGTGTTAGCTGAGAAAATTGCAAGACAAGCTCAGTTGGAACCCTTGCAGGACAAGGCTAAACATCTGGTCATGGAGGTTGATGCAGAAAAATCACTAGTGGAACATATAGGCTTGGAGGGAGGAGATATATTAAAGCCTCCAATCACCATGCAGATGGTAGAAGCCATGGAAGAGAAGAGAAGCCAGGTTCAGGAGCAATGCCAACAAATAACATAGATGTATGAAGGGATGACACAAGCGGAAAAAGATGCAGGAGTCCATGAGTGACTTGGGATGAGTCACAATGTTAGTTTTGGGGCCTGTTGGCACAAACCAATTTTGGTAGAAAACCAAGAAAATTTTGAAGATTTCAAGACAATGCCGAAAAATAGGGGAGCACATCAGAAATAAAGGAAAAGAAGCGACGAAAACAGAGGAAAACCAGTGCCAAGAAAAGAAGTTACAAAGTGGAAAACCTGCTACTGAGTAGTTGGAAAGTCGACAAGCGCCAAATTGGAGAATGGTTGGATAGAGGACCAACCGAGATTGAGCATTTGAAAAGTGGACAAACCTAATCTACTTAGGGTTAGGGTTTTTGTAAGGGTGTTGTCCTAGTTTTGTAAAAGTAGAATATATTAGGACCATGATAGGGTTGGTGTGTGTGTATTGTTGAGGTTGGAATTGGTCCTTTAGTTGAGTAGGAGGTCTTGTTGAGAGACTTCTGTGATCTGTGGAGATCTGATATAATGAAGGAAGAGATGTATAGTGCGCAACACTAGATTTTGCATGAAGAATAATAAAGAGCTGAAGAGATAAATATTTGTGGACATATACCCAGGAGGGGGGTGAACCACGGTATATTTGTGTTATGTGTGAATGTTTGCAGTATTTATGGTTGCATTTTATTTAATTGATTTATGGTGAACATGCTAAATGTTAAAGGAAATAATACTACGCACTAAGAAAATGACTATATAATAACACTAATTGAATGAATTTCATAGCTAGTATTTAGATCTGAATTTTATGTTATAGTAGATGGATGTATGTCATGGACTCTATGTAGCTACAATGGCTAATGAAGTTCTGTTGGAATACTGGTGTCACCAGTCTAAACTAACATATGATTAGGGATAGCTTAATAAACGAGTATTTGAGGGTTATGAGTGAGTAGATATAATTCCCCTGAAAAAGAAACACATCCCATCCCATGGTTGCAGACATCTGAGTCCTGCGACCACCCATTGAAGCCATCTCGGGTGAGAATGTGTTTTGCACTTTGTGCATTGTGTTTCCTTCTGGTATCCATAAGGGCCAATGGTCGAAGGGTTGTTGGTAATCCTGTAGCTAGAACCTAGGTAAGACCATAAGTAACCAACACTCCCCCCTCTTGGTCCGAGTGATATTGAGTTTCCTTTTGAGGGTGAACTCACTGTCTGTAGACCCTCAAGACTTTGTGCTTGTGATTATTTGCTGACAGACTCTGTCGGTCCTGACCAAAACCTCCATCGTCATATGGAATATGGTCAATTTACTTCACCCTTTGGGACTGTTGACCCTCCTCGTTCACTTGATTTCTTGGATTTTAAATTTCCTTCCAATGAGGATATCTTTGAAGCCACATAATCTTGGAGACATTTTTTATTTTGACTTTTGTTCATCGTATTGATCCGTTCTAACAGGTATTGACCTCGAAACTGGAATATAGGATACATTTTTCCCTACTTGCATTATTGCATTATCTGTTTCCTGGTTCATTTAGCCTTAGGATCGACCCCACAAAATTGTGACACTATCTTTTCTTGTTGATAAGTGTGTCGTACTTTATGTGGTAGAGCCTTCCTTCCATGGGAATCCTAGTTAGAGCCTCATTTTCCATTTGGTTCCCATGCCGAAGTATTTCATAGGCACAGGAGTCCTTTTAGTCCCGCCATGACTGTGTGTCAAAGCCTCATTCTTCTTCATCTTTTTTGTCTCTTACTCAAGGGACTCCCCATAAGCATGGTTTGTTGTCTTTCAGGATTTCTTAAACTTTGAAAGCAACATATAATGAGAGTCTATTTATTCTTTTTGGTCTCATTTGGATTACTTAAGAAAAGAATCCCCATCTGGAGTCTTCTTTAATCCATTTTTAGACTCTCTAAAATTGAAAATATTGACGAGCGATCTTGTTTCCCTTCACACTCGCCAAACTTGAATTTGAAGGCACATTTGTTCGGTCATATTTTACCCCTTTTTCGGTCAAGGCGATTAATTTTACGAATAAAGATATGGCCTAGGAGCTTCAGTTCCCTGAGTATTCTCAGGCATAAGTTTAACCCTTTTTTGGTCCTGAGGGACTAAATCTTCGAAAAAGGGACATTCTCTTTGGTTTTGGTTTATCTCTTTTTTGGGCCTTGGAGATTACTTACAAAAAATAAACCCCTCGGAGTCGATAGTTAAGCTCTTTTCAGACTCCATAAATATAAAAATATCTCTTTGTGACCTTATTCGTTTAACACTCATTAATTGGTCCAGAAAGAACATCTATTTAGCATAAGTTTAACTTTTTTTCCGGCCAATAGATTATCTAGGAAAAACGTATGCCTCAAAAACATGTCTTGCCAGGAGAGTTCTCCTAAGTTATATTTTATACTTTTTCGGGCTAAGGAGACTAAACTCAGAAAAAGGTTGTGAGTCCATAGTTAATATCTTTTTAGACTCCTTAAAATTGAAAAGATATCCAAGTGATCTTGTCTCTGTCACACTCGTTAAAATGGTTTTAAAGAGACATCATTTCGATATAACCTTTTTTGAACTAACTAGACTAATTACCAAAAAGGAACTCTCTGGAGTCTTCTTTTAACATTTTTCCAGACTCTCTAAACATGAAAAACCACCGAGATTACCTTCTTTGGGCTCATAAAACTTCACATGGAAGGAGTCCTGTTGTGTCATACTTAATCGCGTCACATGTAGGATCCTTGTGTCTTTGGCCTAATGCCAGCTCCATGTTGCTATTAATTGAACCTTCATAGCATTCCTTAAACGCAAGCCTTGCAACACTTTTTCCCGTGCGATCTGACACCTTGACCCATGGAGGAATTTTCCAAGTATCCTTATCCTGCACATGTATCCTTGCACTGAGCATCAATATGTTCCATGTGCTTGGAACCAATTTTCTTGCCCACAACACTCATTCCTCCTTTGTAACATAGCATTCATTTATTCTTTTTCAAGCTCGTTAAAAATTTGAAAAAGACAAAAAAAATAAATATTCCAAAAAGAGGGGATGGGATATACATTCTCTTTTTTTGGCAACAAGATAGTGGCCCTTGGAAAAATCACATCCTTCCGTTTTTTCGCCACAAATTGGGATCTAGTATGACCTTAGGAAGTTGTTCTCGTTACATAGACTTGTTTCCTCCTCCATTTGGTTACTCTTCCAAACATATGGAGAGTTTGTGGTGCCTCATGTATCACAGACTTATGTCAACATTACGTTTCCAAAGTCTCATCATTTTTCATGTTTTTTTCCAAGGGAAGTTTTATCCAACCTGAGTCGGCCATTCTCCAGTTTATCTCTTGAATTTCATGATTCAACCATCTTGAGAGTCCAATCAAGTCTGGATTCAAAATCGATGAAGTATTGTGCCTTATGATAGAGATCCTGCAGTCTTTTCCTGAAACCATGTTGAAGACCTCAAGGTAGTGAGTCTTACACTCCTATTTTACTCCTACCTGAGTTTTGAAGATATTGAAGTTGTTGCTTGAGTTATGAAGTTCCTCATCTCCAGCCACATGTGTTAATGCTTCTTGAAGATGCATATTATATTGTACATAAATATCATCAAATGTTTTTGATGTAGATCCGTTGTGTATTTCTCATGGATACACTTTATATAGACATTTATATGGCATGGATCTGCAGTGTACTTGATTGGCATCCATGATTAGTTTATCTCGAGCATGGGTATGCCCACCTCAAAGAGATTATAATTTTTTTGTAGATGGCACTTCCCAAACTCTGGTCCCAGGCTCACTCAACTTCATGCCTTCCCAATGGTAAAGAGATTGTAATGTATTTCAGCCATCAATTTCTCTTTTGACCTCACACATTAGGGGGCATATGTTATAGTCCAAAAATGCCCTACCTATGCATACATGGCATTGACCTTTCCACTTACACAATTTTCCAAATTACTGTTGAGGATCCTTCTTTAAAAAAACCATTTTTTGGAACATGTACATGCCTTGCTGAACTGATATCCCATGTACACACGCGAGCTACATACTATTCAGCCCATATACATATGCGAGCTACATGCTAGAAATCTCGCGTTTACCTCCAAAAGTTGCAAAAAATATATAATTGCAAGGAATTTGATGGAGTTTACGAGATATCGAGGGTTTCCATACCATTTCACCCATTGTATCCTGTCCCCAAACCGAATAACCATCTTTTTCTCATATAAAAAGAGGTCTTGGGGTCCCATTTACAAAAAAAATCTAGAGAACAAGTAAATTCTGCCAAAATCCCTTCCCTTTCTTAGGCTAAGTTTTGTAGCCCTTTCAAATATATGTCCTCAGCATTCCCCTTTGTCCCTTTCTCCTTATACAACCCTTTCCCTTTTCCCAAGAGATCAGTTGGTTGTGAGAGGATATCCTGGGAATGATGCACTTGGAGCAACAATAGAGGATCCCGTACCTAGTTTGCAGAGCATTTGCCGATAAGAAGGTTGTAATATTTCTGATCTTCATATTGAATAAAAGACTTCTTTCATGTCCCAATACATTGTGTCTTTATACTTTTATGGATTAATGCATCTATGTCTATATCTAAATATTGAAAGTGACAAGTAGAGATTGTATGTTTTGTAGCATTTTTTTCCTAAGTTTTTGCAGGTCATCTTTGGGAGGAGACCCACAATCAAGGAAGCTACAAAGGTGAAAGAGGTCTAAAACAGACGTTAGGACCAAAGCTACACCTACCGATATTATTTCCTCTCTCTTTTCTTTCAGTTTAAATAGTTTTGGGCTAGCTTAGAAATAGAACTGTCTTTTAAGGGAAGTCATTTCTCTACCTATACCTTGAACCAATATAGTAATAGGGAGATTTTCCCCACTAGAGATGGAGAGTCTGGCTGAGGAGACAGAAAATGGCTAGCCAAAAGTACCACAGAGTGCAGTTTTCCTGCAGGGCCAAACTGACCCAAGTTTCTTTTGACGGAAGGAACATGACAGATCCATAACCTTCCTGGGGAGGAAAAAGGCATGAAATAATACACACGAAGGAAGACAAGAAGGATACCACACTGTAAGGGGTGTGTGTGACCTAGATATGCATAGAGAAATAAAAAGAGTGTGAGAGGATCTCCAGCTGAGAAGAAGAACTGGAATAATAAGTTGTTCTCATTACTAGAGAGAACAAGAGAAAGGATCTCTGAGAATTCACAGAAAATGGGACCTGAGTAGAAGGTTGTGAGCTTGATGTTGAGGAGCATCTGATAAACCTTGCAGAGGTTGTGACAAAGATAGGATCTATGATCATTTTCAAAATTTCCCTAGTGATATTATGGCTTAACACGGAGGTGGCCAGAGCACTAAGAATGGATTCCTATGAGCCTATGGTTGGGTGGAAAGGAGAACACCCACAATTAGTTGGTTAGTGATCGATTGTAATAGATAAGTATTTCTTTTATCTAGTACACCTGGATTGAAATGTATGATTTGAATGTCTAGAATTGTGATTAATTGTCCGTCGCATGAAATTAATGGTTATAATGCTTACTTCTCTTCTGTAAGCAGTTGCATTTGAATGGGTGTAGTAAGGTGACAATTTTGGCCTCTGGGATGGTTCAAAAATACCTCTCCCTATTTTAGAACTTAATTTTTGTGAACTGGAGGGCACTCTACTATAACAGGAAAACCCCCCTATGAACTACACCGGGGTTCTGAAGTGTAGGCAGAGCTAACCATATAAAGTCTCCTACTTTTAACAACTATCCCGACATTACCCCACAATCATACATAAAAAACATAGTATAGGGATCTGGTAAGCCTACCTTAAACTCTGCATCCAGTGTCGATCCCTTTGCACTCAGTTGTTTCTTGACTGTAGATCTCCTCCCAAGGTCAACCTGCATTCACCAAAAGACAAACAAGAAAATACAAGCATGCATTCTATATATGGATTAGTGGGTTAGACATCATAACAAAAAATGTAAACAAATCATAAAGACTTAAGACATCATTTGGCGGGACAGAAAAAGTATTTCTTTATATTAATCTCAGAAAATTCGTTTACAACATGAGACCGACAACTGCTCCTCGAACTCGGTCCTGGGATCCTCTTCACCATGCACCAACTGCTTCCACGTATTCTTCTCCTCTTCAACTCTCTCTAGGGAAATGGCAAGGGTTTGCAATGGAGGAAAAAGGAATTCTACTCAAACTCACAATGCCGTTGCAAAATATTGGGGCAAAGGGGGAATACTGAAATGGGTAGAGTTTCTATGCTCTCATGCTTCCTCCTTTTGGAATGGGACCCCAACACCTTCTTTTATAGGCCAAAAAGATAGTAACAGTTGGGGTGACTAGCTATGGGCAATCAAATGGTTAGTTAATGGCCCAAAAACCCGTATCCCTTTGCAATTTTTATTTTTCACATTTTTTTGTGAGTGTACGCGGGCTGTAATGGTGCATCAAGTGTGTGTACATGGGCAGTAGTGGTGCAAGGTGCGTACATCTTCAAAAATGTGGCTTTTAGAAGAGTTTTTCAAATGATGTCTTGGCAAAGATATCAAGTAAGATGGCCTGATGCTGGGTATGCCTGTCTGGTGCAATTTAGGGTTATAACATATGCCCCCTAATGTATGAGGTCAGAAGAGCATCTTATGGACGAAATACATTACAAATATTTACCAACGTGCAAAGCGAGTGAGCCCAGAGACCAGAGTTCAGGAGGTGCCATCTGCAAAATAACAATTTGTCTCACCGAGGCAGGCATAACCATATTCGGGACGAAATAAAATCATGGCTTCCAATCAAATACACTGCAGATCCATGTCATATAACTATATAAAGTGTATCCACAAGCAGTACACAGTGGATCTACATCTCAAAATCAAAATATATACATGTATAGTATCCATCTTCAAGAAGCCAATGATACCTGATGGCTGGAGGTGAGGTCTTCAGAGCTCGAGCAACAACTTAAAAATCTTCAAAACTTAGGTAGGAGTGTAATATCAGTGTACAACCTCACTACCCAGAGGTCTTCAATGGCTCATCGGGAATAGACAAGAAGATCTCGGTGATCAGGCAGAGAAATTCATTGATTTTGAGCAAGGTCTTGATTGTACTTTCAGGGTGGTCAGGCATGAGGACAAGAGACAAACTACATAAGGGCCGACTCAAGTTTAGTAAAAATTCCCTTGGAAAAAAGCATGACAAATGATGAGACTCATGCATCATGGAATTGACATAAGTTCACGATGCAGGAGGCAACACGAACTCTCCATATGTTTGGAAGGATAACCAAACAAAGGAGGACACAGCTCTATGTAGCGAGAACAACTTCCTAAGGTCGTATTGAATCCTAGAGCTTGATGAACAAATGGAAGGATGTGCTTTGTCCAAGGGCGACTCATTGTGATGTCAACAAAAAGAAAATACTTTTCCCTTCCTTTTTTGGGGTTATATTTGAATTTTTTTTTGTCTTTTTCAATAATTTTGGAAAGCTTGAAAAAGAATAGAAGAATTCTACATTACAAAGGAGAAATGAGTGTTGCATACATACTAGTTCCAAGTGCAAGGAACACACTGATGCTCAAAGCAAGGGGACATATGAAGGAAAGGACACTTGGGAAAAATCCTCCATGGGTCAAGGTGTCAAGACGCAGAGGCAAAGTGCTACAAAGCTTGCGTATAAGGCATGCTTCAGATGGTTCAGTCGAGAGCAACATGGAGTCGACATTAGGCCAAAGACGCAGGAACAAATGTGATTAATAAGACACAATGATAATGTCCTTTGATTTAATTTTAACGATCTCAGAGAAGGTAAGCTCGACGTTTTTTCATGTTTAGAGAGTCTGAAAAAAGCATAAAAGGAGACTCCATTGGGTTACCTTTTTCGAAGATAGTCTAGTCGGTCCGGAAAAGGGGTAAACTAGCACCGAAAAGACGTCTATTCAAAACCATTTTAACAAGTGTGACAAAGACAATATCACTAGGAAATATTTTCATATTTAAGTAGTCTGAAAAGAGATTAACTATGGACTCACTGCCTTTTTCTAGATTAAGTCTCCCTAACTTGAAAAAAGTGAAATTTACTGAGGAGAACTCTCCCGGCGAGACGAATCTCCCAAGGTGTACCTTTTTCCTCCTTAATCTACAGGCCGAAAAAAGGGGTAAACTCATTCCAGTAGACGTTTTATTGAACCAATTAACAAGTGTGAAGAAACAAGGTCACTCGGCCATCTTTTCAATTTTAGGGAGTCTGAAAATAACTTAACTATGGACTCCGTGGGGGGTTCCTTTTTCGTAAATTTAGTCCCTCAGGCCCAAAAAAGGGTTAAATTTATACCTGAGAATACTCTTCTAGAGAATCGAGGCCACTAGAGTATACCTTTGTTCATACATTTGACCATCTGGACCGAAAAAGGAGTAAAATACCGCCGGATAGACGTGCCTTCAAATTTGAGTTTGGCGAGCATGAAGGGAAACAAGGTCGCTCAACAATATTTTCATGTTTAGAGAGTCTGAAAAGAGCTTAAAGAAGTCTCCAAGAGGTTAATTTTCTCAGTTAATCCGGATGAGATCGAAAAGCATAAATGCAATCTCGTTGGATGTTGCTTTCGGATCTCAAAGCGAGCTTGAAAGACAACAAAGTTAGCTCATGATCGACACTTTGTGGGTCGATGCCTGAAATCTCCTGAGGGGAACAGTTTGCTCTGATGAAAACATTATCCACAATGCCAGGGGTTCTGGAGATATCGATAGGTATTGTTTTAGCGATGGTTTCCATATTTCATTCAGCATAAACTGTGTGAATAGCCAAAGGATTGATATGAAAAAAACTATCTCCAGGCCTAGTCAGAGTGATTTCACCTGCTTCAATTTTTTTTACCTCTGGGAGGAAATAAGATCTGTGATGGAGATCATCCCAAGGTCTATCTGACCTAGTCATTGCTTCAATAATCGCCTCGTCTGAGGGAAAGAATCAGTATTGGTGAGGGAACCTTGAGCCCAAATAGGCTCGAGAACCAAATCTAACTCCTGTGCGGGAGTTGGATCGGGGTCAACGGAATCTTGTTGGACTATAGAGTACGCAACTTCTGTCATAGACAAAGGCATGGCCATGCCATGGTGCCATGTCCCTTCCATCCTGGTTGATGGGGAAGGAAGAATCCATAGATCAATAAAGTAAGTCATGCGAAACGATGAGATTTGAAAGATTTCATCCCTTGGTTGGTCGAGGACAGCCGATATGTATTTGACATTGCCGATCAGAGGTGGGTAATCAAAATTACCCATCAAAGGTTGGCACAAACCAACCCCTACATTGATGATGTTGGGCTGAGGGTTATCAATAATCGGGACCGTGGATACCCCCGATGAAGGGTTAGAACAAGAGAAGGATAACTGATCAATGGACACAATCTGACCCTCATGTGGAAACAACAATACTGGAAAACTACCGTGACCATTGCTTGCATAAAATAGGTCCAACTCCTTCCTAACAAGAGATTATAGTTGAGAGACTCATCGACCACTTCAACCTCGATGCACACGGTCTTCCCCCCTAACTACAGGAGGAAAGAGGGGATGATTCCATGTGGTTGGAACGAACGATTATCGAAAGCGGTAAGAAGAGTAAGTGATGAAGACAAAACGGGTTGGCCAATGGCCTTCCAACACACTAAAGACATCACACATGTCGAGGCACCCTCATCAACCACCATGCGGAAAATGTTCCAAGTAAAAGTTTTCGTGGTGTAAGCCACTACTGTCTGAAACGCCATGTGGTAAGGGAGACGAGGTTTTAAGTCGATCTTATCAAGCATGATCGTTCCTGGATTACAAGTCTCAGCAGATCCTAAGGCAGCTAACAGAGCCTTTCTTTGGGAAGGGAAGCTCTCAAGGACTTCCAAAGTAGACATTGCACAAGGGGTTTGAGACAAATCCTCCACCACAAAGTAGTTATGGATGGCCCTTGCATTTG
>JZKD02S0634206.1:74746-121240 GCA_000966675.3 Picea glauca | reverse complement strand
CACCCTTGCACATGGGATGAGAGCCTTCCCTATGTCCAACATAGCTACAAATGAGCCCTTCATAGCTCAACCGACCATAGCCCCTTTCAAGTGGGGTTGGGATTCCAACCATTGGGACCCATAGATGTTGCACTTCCCCTTGTGGTCACCTCAATCGACTCATCTCCTGCTCCAATTGAAGCTGACAAAGCCACTCGATTCATTGAGAGGATCTATCACATCCGCCAACAGGTTCAGGATATCCTACAAAAGTCCAATGACAAGTACAAACAATGCCTTGATCAACATTGGGTGCCGCATAAGTTTTATGTGGGCAACAAAGTTTGGTTGCACTTGAAAAAAGAATGCCTTATAGGACCCCATTAGAACCTTCTCCCACTCCATTATGGGCCATACACTATCACCAAGGCCATGGGGGATAATGCTTTTGAGCTCAACATTCCTCCTTTCCTTGGTCTGCACCTAGTGTTCAACGTGGATCTCCTTCGCCCTTATTTCCCGCCATTATTGGACACCTCAGAAGTAGCAGAACAACTGACACCAACAGAGCTCAACCCCAGCTGGCTACAACAGACATCCAATGATCAGATTGTGGACAGAAAGATCAAGGTTACATGACAACAAAGGATCCATCTTTATCGAGTCGTCAAAGCAGGGAAACTCCTGCACCAAGGCAAGTGGCTCACCCGGGGCCAAATTCAACAGAAATTTCCTCATCTGATGGGGGGACTCAACGAAATGGAGACCATTGCTTCCTAAGGAGGGAGTATTGATCCACATGGATATCGGTGGCCACCCACCTTTTCCAACTGGCTCAAAACAATTTTCTGACAATTTTGGCAATTTACTATTTTTAGTAGTTTTAACTTCTGGGGCCATTTTGAGGGCCTAAATGAAGGTTTTTCGAGATAGAGATCCTCAATGATAGCTAAAGGCATGATTGAGACTCCAAAATGAATCTCCTCAATGATACCTTTCCAATGGGATATCACACGCCTAAAATGGAGATCGTATGCAAAAGTTACAATCCTGGGAAGTTGATGTACTTACTTACCCAAACGGGGCCCACATGACTTTTGGTGCTTCATCTCCTAGGGTTAGGTTTTTGGATGTCTAGGGTTTTTGGCATTCTTGCTTATTTTAAAAAGGCCTTCAGAGCCTCATTGTAACCTTCTTCTTGTGAATGTGTGCTGCCGTCACATCTGTTCTCAGAGATAAGCCACCACCATTCCAAGAAGCTTGTTTCTGTAGCATTTTACAATTTCATCTTATTTCGTTATTGAATAGAAAACCAATTTTACTATATCTATGTTATTTTGTGTTAAGAACCTGTTAATAATATGTATTCATTTCATTCTGCTCTTAAAATACAGATCAATGCGAGACACTTTCCTCAAATTGGACACTTCGCTCAATGATGAGTCAATCCAAGGAAAGATCAATAAGTCTGCATCCCTTCACACCATCGGGGTATCCAACAAATATACACTCTATGCTATGTGAATCAAGTGCCTTCCTCTTTTCAGAGGGAATCCAGGCCCATACACGTGAACTGAAAATACGAAAGTGGGTCACTTCCGATTTGAGGCCGCTCCAAGCCTTGTAGGGGGTCTTATCCTTGAAAAATATATGGGGGGGTTTATTTTGGATGTAGGTTTCACAATTAAGTGCTTCGGCCCATAATCTCCATGGAAGTGACTTTGCATGTATCATGCAATATGCCATCTCTTTTAGAGATCTATTCTTTTGCTCAGCAACTCCATTTTACTGTGTAGTATAGGGAATCGTGTGTTGCAACTGAATCTCTGACTAATGACAAATATTTTGGATCTCATGGTTGACATACTCTCCCTCATTATCAGTTCATAGGATTTTGATTTTATTTCCTGACTGTGTCTCAACAAGATCTTTGAAATCTTTGAGGTGTTGAAAGACCTCTGATTTTTTCCTAAGAGAGAAAATCCAAGTGAAGAGTGAGAAATCATCAACAAAAATGAGCACGTACCTTAATTTTATGATTGATGGATGCAGAAAAGGGCCCATGAGGTCGCTATGCATCATATCTAAAGGAGAGGAAGCTCTCTGAGTCTTTCCTTTGTCAAATTTCCCTTGAGGGTGTTTTCCAAGAACAAATTCCTCACAAATTTCTTTGGAGAAGTGGATGTCAAAAAGACCATCAACCATTCCCTATTTGCTAATTTGTTGCATATATATGAAATTTAAATTCCCAGACCTTTCATGCTATATCCTACTACTTTCATCAGCATGGGTAAGCAGTAATGAAGAATCTGGTTCAATAAATTCAGAAAATGTGCAGAGTCTAGATTGATAATTTACCTCACCGGTAGAAACCATGGAATTAGTTTTGATGTCATAGATATCCGTTGCATCAGGTGTGACTATGAATATCTTTCTGGTGTTGGAGTTATTCATCTGATACACAGAGAGAAGATTGACGAAAATTTTGGGAACGTGCAACACATTCTCGAAGCTTTTGTTTGTGAGTTCAATCCTTCCTTTGTCGGTCACCTCGATTGGAGAGTTGTCCCTCATCAGAATAGGAGGACCTTTTCATGCATCCAATGAATAATATACCTCTTTTTTGGAAGCCATGTGGTGTGATGCTCCTGAATCTATGATCTAAGCATTGGGAGAGGAGTTGATGGAAATCAAAACATGGCTACAATTTCCTTTCTTGGAATTCTGATCCTCTGGATTCTTCTTCTTGGCACCCTCAGAGATGCAATCTCCAAGGTTGTTTTGTTGAATTATTTTGGTCATTATATCTATCGTTTTCTTCATACATGCAAATTCTGGATGGAATCCTTTATGGAAGTAAGAAAATTTCTCCCCTTTTCTTCCCTTTCCACCTTTGGATCCGGAGGCATCGTTGAAGGGTTTTGAGTCCCCTTCCTTATTCATATTTGCATGTGCCTTCCTTTTGTCTTTATATTTATATTTATGATATTGATGACCATTTCCATGTTTCACAGTAAGTGCATGCACCTTCCTTTTGTCTTTATATTTAGATTTCTGATATTTATGACCACTACCATCTTTCACATTAAGTGCATGTACCTTTGGGCCTTTTAATTTTCCCATGTTGATGAGCTTACTCTACTCTTGTGTCAAAGACTCGATAAAGTCCTCAAGAGAAGGCATCTTCTAGGTAGATCTAGATGCAAATCTAACTGAATGAAATGTGGATACAAACACTGATTATTCTAGACCAAGTTTGGAGATAATGGTGAGAACCATTTGTTTCTCCTTCTTAGATTTATCAACCCTGCAAGCCTTGAGTTGTGACAACAAATCCTTATATTTGGTAAAGAAATCTTGGAGATTGTCGAAGATTTTTGGATCCAATGTGAGAAATTCCACCTTGAGAATGTGTCCCCTCATCTCATCATGTTTGGAAAAAATCCCTTCCATGGTGGTCCAAGCTTCATTCGGGGTTTTACAGGAGTATATGTGAAAGAGAAGTTCAGGAGAAATGAGACTGCATATTGTTCTAAACGCTTCATCCATTCGTTTTAGATACTTGGATTTTTCTAAGGCTGATGTTGGTTATTCCTCTATGTTCATGGTTATAGTATACAATCCTCTACTTAGAATATGCATTATCATATTCTCCTTCCATGCAAAGAAGTTGTAAGGTGTAAGAATGAATTCTTTTGGAAATTCCATTTTTCTACTGTCTTCAATCTTCGGTATCTGCGAAAATAATTTGGTTGGTCTTTTCCCTAGAAGTTCGTCAGTTCTAATACCATGAATGTGTTGAACCTACACATAATAGATATAGTTGGGAATTTACATACACAGTTGCAAAGAAAATAGAAGAAAAGAGAAGCAGGAGAGAAAGAATGGAAGAATTCTCATTAACCAAATGAATGAATGATAATTTACACATGATATACTATGTATAACTCAACCAATGCACACTATAGGAGAATACAATGTGACATAGTGGTGGTATAGAGTGATCTGGACACACACCAACAGTTACAGGAGTAAACTGCCGCCTAGTCTAGTCTATCGGGTAGTTACAGGAGTGAACAACCACCTAACTCAATTAACTAGTCTATCAGTTTTCAATTAACTAACTAAAATAGAGTGAAGTGAGGAGGAGATCAGGGAATCATGGGTTATGCGCTAGTCTGGTGATGATCCCAAGGACAATGCACATTAGCTGGTGATGATCCCAATGATGCATGGTGATAATCCCAATGCAACATCTAGACTCCACTCAAATGATCAAAATGAAGTGAAAACTAAAGAGAATATTCTCCCTAGAGGAATATTCTTCCTAAAATATAGGAGACATAATAATGACTAATAAACATAGGAAAAACCTTAGGAAAAGGAAATCCTAAGTGTGTGAAGTAACTTCAACAAATAGTAGCTTCTCTATTTAATAAAGTTTTAGTTTCTCCATTATTTCCCAAAGTTTTATTTGAAACAATACTATTACCATTAAGTAAAAACCATTTTGACAAAGAGCTTGACAATTTACTTTTACCCATTTACTTATCTTCCTCTCTAAAATTATATCAAAGAATGATTTTATAATTTCTTCTTTGTGGAGAATAAATATCATTTTGCTAATTTCCTCATAGATTACATACAAAAGTCTTTCCATTTAAATTATTATTTGAACAATATAATAAATGAAAATGAAAACAAAATAACAATATAATATACATATGATGGGAAAAAAATTAATTTAATTTGCAATGGGCGAAGTTCAAGGCTCAAACCATAATTTTGCATGATAAGCCCTACTCTATGTCTTGCTTTCTACACGGGGATTCTATCTAGTGACCGTGAGCATGGAAAATTAAATTTCTCCCTCAAATATAATTGTAGGATTTATATTTGTTTTGGAAATTATAAATATCGATCACATGGAATATTATTATGAGTATGGCTCGCAAGCTACATCTAACTGAAAACCCTAACCTAATCTCACTGCCTAAAAGAGTAGAGCAAGATTACAATTTATTACAAGATTTAAAATGTCGATGCATACAATCTAAAGCCTAAAACAACCCACAATCCACAAAACAAGAAAATTGATAACTCAAAAAATAGGAAAATCGATGGCCATGTTAGAGATTCGGCCATGGAAACAAACCTAGTCTATTGCAGAAATGATGGAGCCAACCACAGTCGCTAAATATTTACCATGAGATCTGCTATGCCCAAAAATGTTTATCTCAACACCCTTCAAATCCACATAAAACGTATGCCACCTCCTCGCACCGATATCTTCCTCAGCGACCGCCACTGGAGACGAGCAATAGAGAGAAAGCACTGATATCCCCCCAACAATAGAGAGAAAGCACCGATATCTCCCTCGGACCTCAAGCACCACCGAATACAAGTAGTAGATAACATGATTATGGCCCATCAGGATTTGGCATGATCTGGCATTTATTTTCTTATCTAACTTCTGGTGACATGACACTGTAGCAACACATTTAATCACATTTACTTTTATACAACTACCTCCATGTAGGTTGCATATAACCTAGGCCCTATCCCTATATTATATGTTAGTAACTCTATAGTGCACATAGCCATTAGAGTTTTTGATGGGTAATCGACACCGTTACACATCAATTTGACAAGTGGATAATTTTAATGCAAGTCAACAATGACGTGTGGTTTATATAGCAACGTGTCAATTACAAGTTGCGGGACAAAATACGAGCTATATCCCGTCAAATTCTCACCATGTTATGCATCACATTCATGTTCTTGTATGATACCTATCATCTCCTACCACCTAAACATTCCTATTATTTCCTACTATGACATTAACATTAGGACGTGTTAATAATTTCCTACTATAACATTAGGAAGTCTTAATGATTTCAATAATTAAACATGTATCAATAAAAGAAAAAGAAACGTATACAATTAAATATTTCAATAACGAAATATTAATTAAATATTTCATTTATCAATGAATGAATTTTTGTTTTAAAGTATTTCTACTATGTCATTTCCCTATTACACCACAGGGACATGTAAAATACTATGCAAAAAAGTTAAGGAATTGGTTCTATTCATGATGATTTCTCAATTCATCAAGTGGAAAATATCATATTCTAATTTACTCTCATGATTTAAGAAACACATAGAAATTGATATTCCTTTTATATATTTTCATTTTTATTGGTTAATAGTTCATATATATATATATATATATATAAAAAGTTATATATATATATAAGAATGTGTTTATTCTTTAGAGGTCATATGTTTAAATTCAAAAGGGTATTTACACTTATGTAGATTGTAGTAGTCAAATAAAATCGCTATGGGGAGGGGTCTCTTGTCCCACAAACAAGAGAGTCTCATACACCAATTTGATATCTCGCTTGGCAATAACCTCAAAATTAGATTATTTTTATTTATTTTCTAAATATCAACATTTATTATTTTACATTATTTTATGTCTTCATTTACTATTTCATAGAATAAAAAATCATATGATATTTTTTTGAAAAAATAGCATAATAAGACATTTGTATTATTTCTACTCTTGGTTTTAATGTC
This sequence comes from Picea glauca, assembly GCA_000966675.3. Taxonomy (NCBI): domain Eukaryota; kingdom Viridiplantae; phylum Streptophyta; class Pinopsida; order Pinales; family Pinaceae; genus Picea; species Picea glauca. The sequence goes on along the minus strand of JZKD02S0634206.1, from coordinate 114,676 downwards.
ATCAAGTAATTATGTGTTACATTTTTTTTTTGTTTATCTTAAAATAATAAGTAATCAAAGCTTTCATCAAGATGCGTTTAAACACCACGTAAGTCTTTTTTGCAATTTTTTTACATTTCTTACAAATTCAGACATAGTCAACAATTTATTAATTTTCTTGGATTTCTTACAAGCATACATAGCTAACACTCTCATTAGAAGGTAGTCAATGATCCAGGAGGATTCCCTCTACTGATCCCAACAAAAAATCCCAAGAAATGTGGTGTCGACCAAGAAATGCAAGACATGTTCATGTGTTGTGATTTCCTTCCTGAAATTGAGGTAGGATGAAGCTTCTTCTTCTAGAGAAATCTGTGGGAAGATTTGGTGGGATAATTCCATGGAATTAAAACGCATTGCCATTTTTTAGGTCGTTGCAGAGGAGATCAAGGAGGATCAAATATCCATATGATTGTCTTGCACCATAGGTGACAAACTCCTCCCTCTTTAAAAATGTTTTATGGGGTAATACAATTTTTTTCTTTTCCTCAATCATATAAAATCCTTATATAGAGTTTACCATCATCTTTAGCTCATCAAGAGATTTCCAACGATTATAGTTGTTAGCATTGAAAGTCACACTTTGACTGCTAAAGTGTAAGCTCAACACCCATCAAAATGTAAAATACAATTTGGTTTTGAATAGGTGGATGAACAAGATGGAGAAAGAAAGAGAGAGGGCAACAAACTGCAGATCAGTAGGCTACACCAATGGGCAATGGAGCCACAAACATCCTACTCATCGAAGGCATAAAAGCTGCTCAATAGAAAACAATATTATATGCTGATAGGTGGAAGAATGAAGAAGGAATACATAATATAGAATGTTCACTAAACAAAGATCCTCTCAATTTAATGAATCAATAGATACTTGAATATAAACAATGACTGATGGGAAAAATACAACAAATCCTTTGCTGCTTAGGGATCCATAAATCATTGACAGCCTCTGATCCTCAAATATAAAATATATTCAAATAAGAAGAGTTACAATATGAAATCACAGCTCTCATGAGTATCCAATAGCAGTAATGCTTACAATAAAAAAATGCCCACAGGCTTACAAATGAACACACACAGGAAAACTGCCTACTCCTACTCTCTCTAGCCTCTCTTGGCTCATCCCTCCTCTACAAGAGATCTTTCCTTCTTTAAATAGACAATAGCATCCAAATGAACTAAGGAGGTCAAATCCCATCTCCTACATTGGATTCTAAGCCTAGGAGATAGGTGGCAACAATCAAAGAGACAAAAATCCAACAAATTGTTGATTTTTAGGAATTTGTTGGAAGTCATTAATAAAATGTCTCCACCTCATTGCATAAAGCCTTTGCTGGAGATAAATATTAGGTGCAGGTGTACCTTGACATCTAATTGATCCTTGATAATTCATTCGAAACCTTCTTGACATGTGGCAACCCCCCAACAAGGCGAATATCAAAACCGTGACCGCTACGGGAAATTAGTACGCAATGCCATTGTGTAGAGTACGCAGAGCCTACTTCTATATCCAATATCTCTCAAACCAAAACACATTTTGAAAAAATGAGAGAGGTTTTTGTTATTTGGAATGTTTTGAACAAAAACCTCTATTTTTCAAAAATAGATCCTCAACTACTCATAACCCAACTTTTAAATTAGTGACTCAAAACTGGCAGAATAACTCTGCACAATTTACCCTCTGCCAGAATATTACGCAACGCCTGTAGGTAGTGCCCAACTATGTTTTTGCATGCAATTTGGTAGCATAAATCCCTGGGTACTTTGATGCTTGAACTTGGATATTTGGAATAACTCAATATAATTTCAATTTTCCCCAAAACAAATAAAACTCCCATAACAATTGTATTCATTTGAAAAAATAAATTATGAAATGAAAATTCTGTTCTCTGTGAAATATTAGGTAGTGCATGTAGGTAGCACCACTTATGCAACGCTGAGGAATAAACCAATCTTGTGCTAACATAGGCTCCATGGGGGATAGAGTCCTCCTTGTGAGGCTCTAAGAACTCTTGTAGTTTCAGTGCCTTCTCCTTTGGGCTTATGGAGTCATGCTCTCAACCTTTAACCTCTGTCATCTGCTTTGATCTGTGACCTTCAGCTGAAACTAAATGAAAATGAAAACTAAAACTGACAAAATGATGAAAACGATGCTTGTTCAACGAGCTTATTACACACACCTACTCTAATTATTGGGAAACTGAAGCGTTCAAGTTACATGAAACAACCAATGAAGCCATTTCATCATTTTTTCAACTGTTTGAAGTTTTGAAATGTGCTTCCTTAAGCACCAGAGATAATTCTTACTTGAAGGCACGTCAAAGAAACATTTGGAAATACACTTTCCATTGAAGAAAGCAATGAGTCTAGGCCTATTTTCTGCTTGCAGACATGCTACAAATGGATTCTGAAAAACATCATCAATACTTGCCCCTGCAACATTGCTTTGTGTAAAAAGGAAAAGTATTGCATTAGGTCCTTCATCCATTGTTCTTGGTTGTTGTATGGCTTGCTGATTCTATGATTCATCCTCAATTCATATGGCCTTGGTCCACTCCTGGTCATGAGGTGTGTTAAGAAAAAGGCTTAGTGATGCTTGTCTTTCTTTAATTTCAACCTTTCTCATCTGATCACATGGCATTTGATCTTGGCTTCTTGATGAAACTGAGCTTGTGTCTTCAAGAGGATTAGGGGGTTGATAGGGTAGTTCATCACAATTAGAAGTGGTTGGGAAACTAAATTCTTCTATCTTATCTTCTGATTGTGAGGGATATTCATCATAGCTTGGCTTATGGTCCCAATTTCTCAGTTTTTCACCCTCTAAAATTAGATTATCATATTTTTCTTCTTTTTCAGCAACAAAAATATGACATGAGGGTTGAAACAAGCTATTGTTATTTTGATGGGAAGGGTACTTTTCTGATATAAGGTCTTCAAAAGATTGTTCATGGAAATCATCTTCATAATCATTATACAAAGGTGAATCAATGACCATTTGACTATTAATGGCTGAGGGGATTAGTACAATAGCTGGGACAACTGGTTCCTTAGGGAAAACATCCTCATAGTCATCAAAACTTGGAAAATCATGGCACATTGGTTCATTAACAATAGGAGGGACTGATAAGCTATGAATTTGGTCATGACAAGCTGCAACACTATTCTCATATTAAAATAAATCTGAATCTAAGATTACCTCTTGACTTAAAGAATCAAGAAAAGGAGGAGACAAGGAAATGATGGATTGTCCATATTGATCTTTCTCTTGGGGACCTGGATTTTGACATGAATGATGCATTTGTTCTTCAAATTTAGTAAAAATATTATGGAACTCACCATATAAGTCATGCTCTTTGAAATCATCCCCTTCATCATCACAGCTAGAGGAATCACTTGCTGAATCTTGAATATATGATGCATACCTCTCACAAAAATTCTTAAAATGTCTTTCAGCTGGATAAATTATCTTGCAATGAGAATAAAAAACATCATGAAATTCCTTCAAAGAAGAAATACTAGAAGCAGGGACTGTTCTATACCATTGCCTCACATTGCCTTCTAATAAATACATGAACATTTTCATTAATATATCTTCATGACAGATGTCAAGCTGCTGCATCAAAGCATGATTCATGAACATGCTCAATAGGGATATCATCCTCACCTTAATAAAATCTGGGCAGCAGATCTTTCCATTCATCAATTTGAGGCACAGGATGTGGATAACCATCTATGGCTGAGAAATTGAGGTGGGCAAACCTCTTGGCCAGGATAGCCTTCATAACCATTTGATTTGTCTCATCCCTAGTGGATTCACCAACATATTTTGAACAATGGAGTCACCATGGTGAATGTGCAGTCTTGAAGGTGTCCAACTTCAGTCACCATCTAAAGCTGGAGTTGTACAATGTTGGTCTTCCCAGGGAGATTTTCAATCTACTCAAATCTGTCCCCGACAATGACGCCAAAAATGTTAGCACTGAAAGTCACACTTTGACTGCTAAAGTGTAAGCTCAACACCCATTAGAATGTAAAAGATAATTTGTTTTTGAATAGGTGGATCAACAAGATGGAGAAAGAAAGAGAGAGGGCAACAAACTGTAGATCACTAGGCTATACCAATGTGCAATGGAGTCACAAACATCCTACTCATCGAAGGCACAAAAGCTGCTCAATAGAAAACAATATTATATGCTGATAGGTGGAAGAATGAAGAAGGAATACATAAGATAGAATGTTCACTAAACAAAGATCCTCTCAATTTAATGAATCAACAGATACTTGAATATAAACAATGACTGATGGGCAAAATACAACAGATCCTCTGCTTCTTAGGGATCCATAAATGTTACCCATGATTTTGGTCGTCATGATGATGTATTGATGATGGTGTACTCAAGCTCTTCATTAGAACTTTCTCCTGAGAAAAGTTACCTTCATCTCTTTCCAGAAATCACATTTTTGAGGACTGTTCGCAGGCTGCTAGTATATTTGCTTCCGAGAATGCATGATTCTCGCAGGCTGCCTTAAGCCAAGGTGCAAGAAGTTCACATTGTGTTGAACTGCTAGGGTGCGAACTCTTTCTAAAGAAGGGAAAAAAATGAAATATCAATGCTTCTAGAAGGGAATCTTCTAGAAGGATGAGATGGCATTTGAATGGTTATCCTAGTACTAGATTCCCTGATATTTTGGGATCATTCTTATCCAAGTAACTAATTCATTCTCTCCTATATATTGAGGGAATTCTCATAGAAAAGGTTAAGCAAGAAGGTTAAGAAAGATTCATTGAAGAATTGGTGAAAGATTGTGTGAAGGACTGATGCTACAACAGCTTGGAGACTCCAGCAAGTTCATCCAAAGGAGTTGATCTTCTTCATGCAAGTGAGCAAGTGTGTGTGTCGGAGACAAGGGCCATCGAAAGGAAGTTTGCAACATCAAGGCTCAGGTTGTAATCTTTACTTTCCATTAATATGATACAGTAATATGTCCCTTTCCCATAAAGCTAATTCCACTTTATTGTATAACTCCTTGATCATATACATAGATTGACTATTGAATAGATTGTGCTTTCTTCACTCCAATTGGTTTGTGTTGTTTTGGTCTTTACTGCACGAGAGCATTGGAGCAAAGTGGGAGCAACAAAGACCAAAGGAAGCGATAATAAGGTATGTTCCTTGTTCTTGCCTCTTATTTAATTCAATGGTTAGAATCTAGGGAAAGATTCATATTCTGTCTTGCTTTGTTCTAGATCCAGGTGGATCTAGGGAGATCGGTTTATGTCCGCACTTACGGATTTATCCAATAAAAAAATTGGCAACTCCGTTGGGGATCAATCCCATTTTCTTTGTGGCTTTTGATATTTTTCTGTGGCCATTTTCTCTGGTTTTACTTTTCTCCTGTTTTATCAGTCTCTGAGTCTTCAGGATATCCTGATAGACCCTCTGGGTCCAGAGGCCTTTTTCAATTTTGCTTCATTTCCCAAAATTTTGACTATGTTCAGGAATTCTCGCACTGTACTTCATTGCAGCCTGTGAGAATAGGTAGAGTTCGCACTCTGCCTTTAGGTTTCAGTGCGAGGTTCTCGCACCCTGCTCAAGGGTCACCTGCAAGTGTCAGTGATTCTCGCACTGTGTATTATTGCCTGCCTGCGAACACCATTTTTCAAAAGTTTGAATTTGAGTTTTGGCATTTTTAACTGCCCAGATCAGTTTGATTGCCTCATATGAGTTTCTTGGACCATTGATTGATGTTCTTCTTGTCTTCGTTTGCATGTATGAACCGTCTTAGGGTTTCAAGGCTTTTCTTGTGATTTTTGGCTTGACTTTCGTTTCTTGGATTTTCTTGGCAAAACCATTCTCTTTGTTTTCATAATCTGAGTGAGTTTGATTAGTTAAGATCTAGTGATTGGTTAAAAGTTAAGTTTGCTTGGTTTTTCTCATTTGCTTATGGTTTGAAAGAACATTTTCTTTTGCATTTGAAAAGACTAAATTGGTTTGCTCTTTATTTTTGCTTTCATTGAAAGAGTGGATTGGGTGTTTATTATTGCTTGTTCATTTGGTTTTTAATTTTCTGTACTCTCACTATCATAGTGTGGGTCCTTTTTGAAAAGTGAACAAACAAGTTTTTCTTTCAAAAAATCGTTTTTGTTTTTAGAAAACATTGAAAATCAAATTCTTGAGATTGTTGAAGTATTTGAAAAAGACACAATAAAGAATTGTCATTAGATACGTGATTGTTTGCATTTGCATTTTGAAGGAAATTGTACATTGTAGTTCAAGGTTGATCTGGAAACCTTTCTCTCTCTCCCATACATAGGATTCATTGAACGAAAACTGATATACTTCATTCTCATCCTTGCATTGTTGGGTCCGAGTCATACAACATAAGTTTCATTTCCGTTTCCTTTGAGTAAACAACAACTCTTAATAACACTACGTAATCATAAATTTTATCTAGTAACTCTTTTCTAGGGCTCTTTTACACCAACATTTAGCTAGGCTAGCGCTTTGGAGTAGGAAGAGAGATACACTCTCCAAAAGCACAAAACACACAATAGCATCTTGTGTTAGGGAGTGTTAAATTCCATTTGCAACATCTTGTCCTGGGAAGCCCTTCTCACACAAGGGTCAAGCACGAGGTCGCATTGGTATTGGTAGAGTTACTCACCCTGCTTTGTCGGTATCAGTGTAGAGATTGCACGTATTACGAGGATCACTCGAAGGTATACCCACAATGATGAGTGGAAGCCTTTTGAGTTGATTTTGGGCTAGATACCCTGCCCTTGCATGTGGATCGGACTGTCGACTGTCACCCCAGGCTTTATTGTTGTTGGTGGTGACCTTAGTGGCTTATCTCTCTAGGTTCTTACCCAAGGTGACTGTGGAGGGGAAATTCTTCATGGTACCTGGAATTGACGTTGACCAAAATCACTCGGGCTCCTTGGAGGGTATACCCACGATTATGTGTGGGAGCTTGCACCAGGGTGTAAGTCCGTTAAGCAGGTTGTCAACGTAACGTTTCCACCCTAGCCCTACCCCTTCTCATCTCGTTGTTGCGACGTTGGATTTCATCACCAACTAGTGGCTTCAAAATTATAAGGTCTTGTTTGCCTGGTGATTGCTTCCTAGATTTTCTTTACTAGCGTGTGTTGTTTGTTTCTCGAAGTTGACCATAGGAGTTTCTTTGCGGAGTTTGTCACTCGTTTACAATAGCTCCTCCATGTCGTTCATGTAGAATGCAAGGTTTATCTCCAAAGCATCTGGACGATTCTCAACCCTTGCCTATCGGTACACCTGAGGGCTCTCCTAGGCAAAGTGAAGCCACAGTCGTCACCACACCACAAGTGGAACGCACTGACTCTCTCGAATGTTTTCGAATTACCAACACTCGAGAGGACTTTCGACTTCACCGTGGTTCTGAATGACCATTTATGCAACTGAATTCTTCCGGAGAACTAGTTGTTACCTCTTCTGGATCACCCGTTGGGCCTTTTCCCGGTATAGAAGGCCAAGATCCTTTTTGGTCTGCAGGTGATTTTCGAAGGACCCTTTTTAGTCTTGGTTCACCTGTGGTCTCCAAAATCAACCCTCCGGTGTTTTCTGAGCCAAAGATTGTACCGTTGAATACCACTTATCACTTTACTGTCCCTGTCGAGATGGCCCATCTCACGAATACTACGAGTGTCACAACCAGGTTCACTGCAGCTGATCTTGCTCCTATAAACACATAGCAAATGCCCAATGTCACTCTAACACTACCACCCAGATACCATGCATTGAATGCTTTGTTGAATGCTTCTATTCCAACACCTCCGCAAACCCCATCCGGTTCTCCAGGTGGTCCTTCTTTTCCTGGGCACCATATTCCCGGTTTTATTCTGACACTCCCTCCATTTCCTATTGGAAATCCTAATCCTAGTGGCACTATTCTGTCCATTACACCAAACTTGCAGATTCCTGTTGGTGGACAAGGTGGTACGATTCAACCTCCTCTTACCGGACACATTCCAATTACTACACAACCTTTGATTGGAACACAACTTCTGGTTGGAACACCACCTACGATAGGAGGACCAACCCCACCTTTTGGACAAAATATACCTCCCTCTTTGGCCCAGTATTGGAATCAGATGATACAAAATCTTCCTCAAACTACTGGGGGGCAGCAGTTTCCTGTCCCTACTATAGGCCCACCATATCCAGGTATACCCAATCCTATTTGGGGTTAGGGTCAGAATGCTCAAACTCAGGTCCCCGCTCAAACTCAAGGTTACAATCCCTGGAGCTACTATCCTCTTCAGCCACCACCAAATCTGCCTGGGCCTTCCCATTATGGGCAGACTGCTTACGATCCTACTGGTTTGTCGACAGGGCTTCCACCCCAAAGCCACCATTACCCACAAGTGAATCAATAGTTACCTTTTCTTGCTACTTTGGATTTTCCAGATTTGTCTAGGATTTTAAATGATCCTATTCATCACTCTCCCCAATGGCCTGTTATTCCAGCCAAGCTTCCATCGGACATTCCTAAATTCGATGGCAAAGTGGGAGAGGACTCAAACAATCACGTTATGAATTTTCACCTATGGTGCTCATCCAACTCATTGATGGATGATTCTATTCGTTTACGTCTTTTTCAATGAACCCTTACCGGTTCTGCTGCGAAGTGGTATATTGAATTGCCACAAGGTTTTTTCTCTGATTTCAACACCCTAGCTATGGATTTCCTTATGCATTACCAATTACTGATTCATTATGATACTGGGACTGAGATTTTGACTTCCTTCAAACAGAGTAAAGGCACTCATATATCGGATCAAATTCATGAGTGGCGAAGGAGACGACGTCTCATTAAACTTGAGCTCCCCAATTAGTTACTGGCCGAATGGTTTACAAAATCATTTGTGAACGAAATTGGTAAGGACATTTCCATGGGTGGCATTGTCATAGAAGAGCAGGCTATAAGTCGTGCTCAGTATCTTGATCTCATTTATTCAAAAATGGGAACACTTTATGATTTGTTACCTGAATTACCTCATCCTAGTGCTTCCAACACTTCAACTACTCCAGCTGCTTCGCATGCGGCTGATGGTGTGATTGGTATTGCCCAAACCCAATCACATTCTGTTTCAAGCACAATTCTAATGTTCAAAATGCTCCATCTCCTACCACTTCCACCGGCAAGACTTCTGAGGTAAATGCTATCCAATCTACCCCAGCTGGTAAAAACAAATCTAAAAAAGGGAGAGTTAAGAATAAGGAGGGAAAAAATAATAATCAAGCAGAGCAAACTAAAACCACTCCTGTTGAAGATCGGGATAAGTGCAAACCATGATACCCTTGCCTTATCTGTGGTGACAATCACTACACAAAGGATTGTCCACGATGTGCTGAGGTCACAAAGTTCCTTCAAGGAGCTCCGAAACCTTCTACACTGGTTGTCTTGACCCAACCCTTCCCATCTCAACAACAAGCTCAATTGGTCATAAACGACCAACCCTCTTCTTCTACCACATCATATGTTTTGATGTGCACTGGTGATTCTAAGAAGAAAAACGTTCCACTCATGACTTGAGCCAAAGATTATTCTCCATCTAAGGAGAAGGTTGACGATTTACCTCCTACTTTAGTACAACCCTCTCTAGCGACTCCACCTACTAATGGTCCTCTTCATCTCAAACGACCGAGCCTTGATACAGTTCTGCGACCACCCCCAAAAGGTGTCATTAGGAACTCGACTTTTAATACTCATGCTCGTGCGGCCTAGAACTATAGTATTGTTGAAGATCTAGCCAAAGCACCTTTAGCGATGTCAGCCCTTGAAGTCCTTCAGTCTTGTCCTGCACAACGGAAGGCACTGTTGAAAGCTATAGGTGGAATTGACCCAACAGATACAAATTTGATAGTCTTTGACTTGGAAGATCACATTCCAAGGTTACCCCCTCAACTCGCGTTTCAAATACAAGTGGTTGTCTCCGACAAAAACATTTGCTGAACTATTATCAATGAGGGTGCCTCGACGTGTGTTATGTCTCTTGCTTGTTGAAAAGCCATTTGCTCTCCTCCTTTGAATGAATCCCAAAACACTCTTAAAGCCTTCAATGGTTCTGGTTTTAAGCCTTATGGTGTTCTTCCTTCATTGCCTATCACACTAGAAGGTAAGACAGTACAAGTTGAAGTGGAAGTCTTTGACGCTCCACTTGATTATAATCTTTTGCTTGGCCACAACTGGATCGATTCCATGCGTGCCGTTGTGTCGACACTTTTCTGTGTAGTACATTTTCCTCATCAAGGAAAGGTTGTTACCGTCGACCAACTCGCCTTCTTCAATTCTGATACCCGTACTGGCAACGTGTCGTTTATTGCTAAAACCCCACTAGGTTATGAAAACATCGGTGTAGGCCTTTTCAAGGACTCCTTGTTAATGGGTACTTTCCCCATTCCACCACCCAATGTTCCACGCCCTTCAGTTGCTTCTATCAACATGATCTCCACCATGCCTCATGAACTTCCTGCATCACAGGACCCTTGGATTGTCCCTGACCCTAGAGATCATCTTCGTTTCAGCGACGTAATGCCGTTAAGTCTGGTTGAATCCGCCTATCAGGCCATTCAATTGGCAACACCTTCTACCCCTTCTCTTGACGAGTTGTCTCCCGATACTTTTCGTGTTATTTTTCCCACTGAAGAGATGATCATGTCAGTCATGGAAGACACCCCTTGGGATGATGGGCATCATCGTTCCATACTTTTTCTGGAGCAACATACTCTTGAGAACTACCAATGGATTTCGACTCCGTTGACTGTTGTTATCATATCGACGGTTCCCACGACTCCACACGATGTGTTTGCTGAAGGGAACTTAAGTAATATCTCACCCACGATTCCCATTGACATATCTATTAAACCTGGGATTGTTGAAAATGTCCATATTGGAGCTTCGTGTTCTTTCGACGAAATCGTCACCTATACGTCTCTGTTCAAAGAATTTCATGACATCTTCGCCTGGAGCTATAAAGAGATGCCAGGTATCGACCCTGCAATTGTTGTACATGAGATAAAGACATACCCCGGAGCTAAACCTGTCCGGCAACTCCTTCGTCCAGTTCACCCACGTAAAGCGGCTGCTATAAAGCTCGAAGTCAAGAAACTTCTAAAAGATGACTTTATTTATCCGGTGGCTCTTACAGAATGGGTTTCCAATCTTGTCCCAATTGACAAGAAAGGCGACAGTATTCGTGTATGTGTTGATTATAGGGATATTAACAAAGCTTGTCCCAAAGACAACTTTCCTACCCCCTTCATCAACCAGATTGTTGATGACTGTGCCGGAAATGAAATCTTCTCTCTCATGGATGGTTTCTCTGGCTATAATCAAATTAACATTGCTCCCGAGGATCAACATACGACTGCCTTTATTTGTCCTTGGGGTACTTTTTCATATAGGAAACTTCCTTTCGGACTTAAGAATTCAGGCGCAACTTTTCAACGCGCTATGTCTTATGCTTTTCATGATATCAAGCATATCATTCAACCCTATTTGGATGATTTACCTGCTCATTCTATGCGTAGAGTCGATCACCCTACCCACCTCCGAGCCATTTTCATTCGTTGTCGGTTCTATCATATACGTTTAAATCCTCATAAATGTGTTTTTTGCATAGAATCCGGCCGTCTTCTAGGTTTTATTGTTTCGCGTCAAGGGATCCGGGTGGATCCTATTAAGGTTGAGGTGATTCTTAATCTCCCTCCTCCTTCTACATTGCGCCAGTTGCAAAGTTTGCAGGGGAAAGCAAACTTTCTTTGTCGTTTTATCCCTAATTACGCCGAGATCACTCATGGTTTTATGCGGATACTAAAGAAAGATTCAGAGTTCTTCTAGGATACCATTTCCAACAATGCTTTTGAAGCTTTAAAGTTGTCCCTCACGCGAGCTCCGCTTCTCTTTCCTCCCGATTACAGTCGCGATTATTTCCTTTATCTTGCTGCCTCAGAATACACTATTGGCATGGTTCTCGTCCAAGAGGATAATGCGCACGACGAACATGTTGTTTGGTGAACACTAAAATAATTTCGAGCATTTTTCCTGGTTACCTACCCCCTTTGCGTGGTGAAATCAACCGTGATAGTGTGCCTTGAGAATTCAAGTATGCTATGGTTACTACGTACCTTCCAAAAGGGGTGCGCACAGTTCGTGCCAATCAAGACAAGCTCGCAGCATTGAAGTTTAGCAACTTCATCCTCAGTGACAAGAAAGTCTATAGTATGCTCGCTCCACACAAGTATCTAACGAATACAAAGGGAAAGAACTCAAAGATCATCCCACAGTCTTGGACCCAAAACCTCGTGCAGTCAACATTGTTGACTGTCATGAAGATCTCGCGCTTTGGTAGACACCAGGAGGTGAATGCATGCATAAAGCTACTTCTGTCTTGCTATCATGGAGGCTACTTGTGGTTGTCACAGTGGATTCCACTTTGATTAATCAGATCATAGGACTTAGCATGTAAGGACCTGATCCACAGGATTTCTATCCTGGAAAGACCACCGATAGAGCACTACAAGGTAGCCTCTATTCAGAGTGGTGTAGTGAGCCTTTACTGTTAGTTGATCGCGTGCAAGCTAGTCCACAAGAACTGACCCACCCAAGTAATTGGATTCGTAGTCGATCTCGCAGGGAAGTCTGTAGAAGGACTTCAAATGAATTGGGTGAAGTACTTGTGAATCATCTTGAACTAGATTGCAGGGAAGTGCAAGACAAAGGGTATGAGTTCCATTTAAGTTGGTTTCTCATACTGATCACCTTCATATCATGGGAGATGCCGGAGGGTGCCACTTTCCCAGAGACTGATCCATTTGAACCTTTGGTTGCGAGGTTCAGTACCCTATGGTACTAGACTGATATGAACAAGCAATGGCAGTCAAATGTCATCTTCCACGTATACTACAACCAGTTCAAGACCCCTATCCAGGCTACGCCTTGCATTACCCCAAATACGCTCCACAGATTTAGACCCTTAATGAAGTTCAACACAGATCGCCACTTCATGTATATAACAATGCGAGCTGATGAACATAAGAAATAGTTGCAATATTATTATATGTTGACTGAAGAAGACCTCAAAGAGATCACCAAGGATTGGTCAGCGAACCTTCTCATTCCAGCGAACCCCATAGAGCTGTCCGATGTTGATAGCCCAGAGACTGTACTGGACACACCAGGACCAAGAAAAACGAAGAACCTTGAAGAGGTTCATGAAGTAGACAGTGCATCTCTAAGGAATTCCTCTATCACACCAGACGAAGGAGGTGATGGTGAAGAGATAGAAGGAACAGAAATTGAACAACAGAAAGGCGAAGTACCACCACCTAGGGACGAAGAAGACTTGTCAAAGAAAAGGAAGGTCTCGCCTCTGAATGCATCCTCCCGAAAGAAGCCTAGGACCCCTGTAACCAAGATGCGAACTACCCTCACATTGGATGACTTTATATTCACACATTGGGATCTATGCAGTGTCTTGGATTCCATTAGCCCTATTGATGGTTTCCTCACCTTTTTCATCAGTTTTCCTTATTGGTTTCTATTCAGAGGGTCTTTTTCATGTACTACTCACATCTAGTGTTGTCAGGGAAATCCCCTTACGGACTAGAAAATAGGGTTATCTTATGCATGCAGATATGACCAAAATAAATCTACTTTCTACCTTCATCCCCAGACTTAAACCCCATTACTTTTCAACAAATACATGGTTAGACCAACATACCTTGTTCCGGATGTTCAATGTCGATCCCCCTTCATGCTTGATTGCTTGTTGGCAGCTATCCTCTCAAGATTGACCTGCGTACAAACAAGCAACAAACTACACATGCATTTTACCTACAGACTAATGGGTTAGAGATTCAAACATATATTTACTGGACTATGAAGTACTCATATAGTGGGACAGGAAAAAAATTTATTTATTATTAACTTTAATGAATCAACTTACAATTTCGAGACTGGCCACTGCTCCGCAAATCCTGATACTGGGCTCCTCTTCAAATGTCCTCCAACTTCTTTGCTTTGTATCTCTACTTGCACAAGGATGGCTAAAGGGTTGGGACAATGGGAATATGCAATTGGGCAGAGTTTCTTTACTCTATTTTTTCCTCCTTCCAAATGGGACCCCTAACCCTTCTTTTATAGGCTAGAAGAAGCTAGGTATTTGGACGAACCCTCGGCCATGCATGGCCGAGAGTTTCAGTTAACTCACCCAAAGATGTGTGTTTCATCGACAACTTTCCTTTTTTTGTTCTTTTGTCGGTCCATGCGGGTTGTTTTAGGTCATCTAGCATGTACATGCATGCAGTAATGGAGTAGGGCACGTGGGACCTTATAAAAGAGGTTTTGTAAAGAGTTGTTCAGCAATGCTTTGGAAAAGAAGGGATCTGAGATGGCCTGATGCCAGGTAAGCATGTATGGTGAAAATTAGGGTTATAACAGATGCCCCCTAATGTGTGAGGTCAGAAGAGCATATGATGGTTGAAATACATTACCAATCTTTACTAATGTGTTGAACAAGTGAGCCCAGGGACTAGGAACCGGGAGGCGCAGACTATTGGCATGGTTCTCGTCCAAGAGGATAATGCGCACGACGAACATGTTGTTTACTACTTGAGTTGAAGTCTCACACCAACTGAAATCAAGTATCAACATGTCAAAAAAATGGCCTCTACTGCCGTTCAAGCCGTCCAACGCTTCCAGCATTATATCCTCTCACGTAAGACTATGGTGATTTCTCATTGCAACCCTATGCAACATATTTTGACATGTCAATTGCTTGGGGGCAAGTACTCCTAATGGATTGTCATACTCCAGGAGTTTGACTTGGAATTCGACTGTGCCAAGTCCAAGAAGTCATTATCTTTTGCTGAGTTGATATGTGATTTTCCTCATTCTGCAATGGAAAATGTAGCAGTAGATTCATTACCCGATGAATCTCTTTTCCTTATTAGCACTGGAAATCTTTGGTATGGAGATATCATTATATATCTCCAAACCCAGACTTTCCGGCCTACTTTTTCTAGTACTTAACGACGTCACATATGCTATCAAGCTCGTCAATACATTATACTCGGGGATACTCTTTATCGTCGAGGAATTGACTCTGTTTTTCGACGTTGTCTAACCTTTGATGAAGCCGAGAAAGCTCTAAATGACTGCCATTCTGGAGCATGTGGTGGTCATATGTCTGGGTATGCTACTGCCCAGAAGATCTTACGCGCAGTGTATTTTTGGCCTTCTTTGTTTAACGACTGCATTACTATCATTCAGAAATGCCATACATGCCAGACCTACAATCAGAAAATTCAGTCACATCCTGTGGTCTCAGTTGGTCCTTTTGCAAAATGGGGCATCGATTTCATGACATGTCACGCTCACTCGGCCGGGGGGCATGGTTACATTATTGTAGCTGTTGATTACTTTATGAAATGGGCCGAGGCGATGCCAACATTTGATAATACTGGAAAGACCACAACCTTATTTCTTTTTAACCATGTCATAGCTTGTTTTGGTGTTCCCCAAGCTATCGTCACTGATCATGGTAGCCACTTTAGGAATTTTATGATGTCTGAACTTACTGAGAAGTTGGGTCTTCGTCATGATAACTCAACACCCTATTATCCACAAGCTAATGGTCAAGTTGAAGTGATCAACAAAGTTCTTATAACTATGCTTCGACGGATGATAGGGATTCATAAAACAAGTTGGCACACAATGTTGTTTTCAGCATTGTGGGCATACCGAACATCTGTCAAGTCCGCTACTGAGTTTACACCTTTTCGGTTAGTCTATGGTGTGGAAGCCATTCTTCCTATAAAATGCGAGATACCCTCTCTGAAGCTAGCTGTCGAACTCTTACCCAACACTTCTGCTGAAGAAGAACGTCTATTGTATCTAATGCGTTTGGACGAAACTCGACGTGACGCCACTCTAATAATAGAAGCCCAGAAAAAACGTGTCAAGGCACAATATGACAAGGATGTCAAGCCTCACGTTTTTTCCGAAGGTGATCTTGTTCTTCTCTATGAACAGGATCGAGATGTGTTAGGAGCTGGGAAATTCAAACCCATGTGGAAAGGTCCTTATATTGTTCATCGAGTTTTGGAAAAAGGAGCATATGAGCTGGTAGATTATGATGGTATCCCTTTGAGTGAACCCAGGAATGGGTTGTACTTGAAGAAGTACTATGCATAAATTATCTGTGCACAAGTACTTGTATTTTAATGTATCATACTTTGTGTGTGTTACTATATCTTTCTTTTGTCGTTATCTGGTCTCTGCCCTTATGTGAAGTTGTGTTTGATTTCCAGATGTTGGAGTCTTCGCTACTCTATATTGGCTTCGCTGATGGTGCTAGCCATAGTACTCAGAACCTTGCTTCTGTTGCATGGGAAATCTATGCCCCAACAAACGAACTTGTATCTTTACGAGGTGTGTGCCTCAGCCGTGCGACCAACAACATTGCAGAGTATAGAACCATTATTGAGTTATTGGTTGATGTTATCTCACTCGAAATTCATCATTTGGTTGTGCGACTTGACTTGCAGCTTGTAGTACTACAGTTAAGTAATATCTACTCTATTCGAAGTCCTACTTTGTTATGGGTGTATTTGCGAATTCGCCTCTTGGAACGTTATTTTGATCACATTGAATATTAGCATATTCCTAGGTGTCTTAATACATTAACAGATGCATTGGCTAATTATGTATTGGATAGACATTTAAACCATTTATAAATTAAACACATCAAAATTCACACAATATAAAGTATACCGGTAAAAACCATCTGTATATATAACGATCAAAAGGGTTTTTTACAAAAAGTTTGTCCGAAGACCAAAATGTCAAAAATTGAAGCTTATAGCTTCTACAAAGTGACGTCATGGGTGATGTTCACAATAACACACGACTGCCCTAGCAACCCTACGGAGCAGTCGACTCATAGATGCTGATACCCCTATAGTGTGACACTGATCGCGTCGTGGAACCTCTTCCAGAGTCATCTCTGGAATGTCTGCAGTAAGGCCCTCTAGATTCTATTCCACCACTTGATAATCCTCAGCATACTGTGGTGCTGCCGCTACCTCTCCTCTCCGCTGGATGGGAGAAGTGGCGAGAGATCTATAAGGTCCAACATCTGTGTTATCAACAAACAATTTTTTATTAGTTTTTGGATGAATATATAAAACAAAAACATTTGAATATGATAAAAAATTCAAAAACATTTAAAAAGAGAAAAATGTGTGTACTTCTTACCAAGGTCACCCCACTGAGTATCCTCTGCCAATGCTAAGTCTGGATCTCCTCGAAAATCTAACCCAGCATAAGCGTAGTCATCAACCATCAACATCTGGGTTTGAAGCCAGTCAAAGAAAGTATCATCGTACTTGATGATTGGTCCTGCTATGGGTCGGGCCATGAGCCGACACCATCTCAACATACTTGGATCCCTGGAAACCGGTATATTCCACTCAGCCTACAGTCTCAGTATGGGAACCCTCTCGAGGAAGAAGGACACCAACAAAGATCCATACCCGAATTGCTTCAGGTTAGCACGTCTGTATTTAGTCAATTGTTTTTTGATACTGCGAAGCATAGCATCTGCCCAGTTGAATACTCGAGGCTCAGTACACTCGATGGCATATTGGAAGTAACTCTGCAATGCCATGTGAGGAGCATAACTCCTAGCCATCTGAGCTATAGTGAAGAGGATGGTACAGAGGGTCAAGTCTTGTACCCCCCAGATAGCTACTTTTCCTTTCTGTCTCTTAGCCTCGGGAACACAGTATAAATTGCAGTACTCACTCATCTTTAGCCCACCACCTCTACTACCGGTTAGGCTCACATAGTACCCACATCGTGACAATCCAGTCAAAAAGTAAATGTCCTCAATGTCTATGGACAGTGTGTGAGCCCCCACATGAAAAACCTGCTGATCAGGGTCCCACATATGCACCAGGTACTCTAATAGTTTGATTTGGGTCCTCATGCCCAGGATGCGAAAGTATTTCAAGAGCCCACAATCTCTTAAAGCAGCTATGGTAGGTGGATGATTTTCGGCCATTGCATTATCCTCTTCATGTTCCCTTTCATGCCACTCTAACACCATGTTGATGGCCAATTATCTGCATAAGGAACACAATAAGAGGATTAATAACTTCTTTCATGATTTGAAATTTTTTTATTGGGTAAAATTTTAAAAGAAATTTGGGCTTTGCGGTTCTCACAGGTGCCCTATGTGCACAGTGCGAGAACCTCGCAGGTGACCTTAAGATCACCTATGAGAACGCCTCATTCTCGCAGGCCCCGTATAGCCTGCTTGTGAGAATGACAACGCGCATGTAGGGCTTTGAAAAACAACTTAAAACTGCAAATTTAACCAATGAAATCACAAAATTAAACCATGAAAGTGTTAAGGACGAAGAGCTTACCTAA
The DNA here is from genome assembly GCA_000966675.3 of Picea glauca. NCBI lineage: Eukaryota > Viridiplantae > Streptophyta > Pinopsida > Pinales > Pinaceae > Picea > Picea glauca. The sequence goes on along the minus strand of JZKD02S0634206.1, from coordinate 96,160 downwards.
CTGTCGCAGATGGCTCGCTGAATGGTATCTCGTAGCTCCCACAATCTAATGCCGAACTCAGAGGGTAAAAGAGGGGTTTTTTGGAGCTCAATAGTGGAAATGTACAATGTTGTGGTAAAAAGAGTATTTACTCCTTTTATTTACTTTTACTATATCATTTTGGTTTTTTATGATTATTTATATATTAAACCCTAATCCCTAATATCATGTTGAGTGTGACTCTTGCAGGCGTGATGACTTTTATAATCAAATATCGGGATATGGACATAGTTTTTTCTTTTTCCATCATGTGTTTCGATTGTTTTTTATGGTTTTTACATAAAACCTCGAGCGTCGTTTTTATCCGTTCTTGTGCTTGTAAATACTTGAGAACATGATTGAGCATACTTTTATCACTTTTTCAGGATCAACAAGGTTATATGAAAAAGGAACCCCCCTGGAGTCCTCTTTAAGCTCTTTTTAGACTCTCTAAACATGAAAAGATCACCGAGCGACCTTGCTATTTTCACTCTCGATAAAGTATTTGAAGTAAGCATCTGGTGAGCGATAATTTATCTCTTTTTCGGTCTCATCCAAACTATTTTACGAAAAAGGAACTGAGAGAGTTCTCTTTTAAGTGTTTTTCCAAACTCTATAATCTTGAGAAACCTTCGAGTTTTCTATCTCTGGACTCGTTAAACAAACATTGACAGACCCATGATGGGACCGAACCACTCCTTCTTAGGGTTCGTTAAATATACTCCGAGGGACTCATCAGAAGGATGAGCTTATATCAACAAGCATATGTTATCCTCCTCAAGCTTGCGTAAAAATAAAGAGGTACTCACCAGAAATGGTGGGGGAAAATTTGGGAAAGGGATATGTTTTCATCTTCGTATTAATTGGCAGTAAGTGTCGCTCTTGAACATGACACCCCCTATTCATCATTTGAAGCCGGTTTGGGAAATCCATTTGTCTCTTATTCAATTTGCTACAAGGTCATTCCCTGTGTCATCTTTGAGTCAATGCTGCCAAATCATTGGTCGTGTCATTCATATGTTCAAGAGAAGTCCATCCGAAACCTGTTTTGAGTCGGCCATATGCAGTTATCCATTATTTTTGTGTCGGCCTTCCCTGTGTCCAATCCAATTTGCAAAATGCTCTGTTTCACCTTCAAACTTTGTTACTCATTTTGTGTCATTGATGGGGGATACATCAAGGCCCTCCTGTGACGAGTTTTGTTCCGTCGACTTCAGATCATTATCCGGAATCAAGACTTAGAAATTATTTGGTACCTTGGAACTTGCATGCCTCAATGGCAGGTTTCCTCGCTTTCGATAGTGGGATTACATCATTGACCCCTGATCTAAAGATTCCATCAGATGTTCGACATCAACTCATTTATTCACACTCGATGGATTGTACTATGGTACCTTGGGATTCATTGACATCAATGGTGATTTCTCTCACACTTGTTAACGGTTTCATCATTGAACGGTAATCAAGTGGTTTCTACCATGTTCGACTTCAACACATGTAATCACATGGTTAGATTCGTACTTTGGGTGATGAGATTGAAGACCCTGGATATCATCTTTGTGATCCAAGTTGCGATGGCGTATGTATAATTTGTGACACATAGATCCACTGTGTATGTATCGTGGCTATGTCGTCTTGATTTGAAATTGCTCGCATAGATCCACAGTGTATTCCGGTGGCTATGCTATATTTTGACGGCATGGATCGATAGTGTATGATTGGTGGCCATGACCCATGCCTATAATGTCATTAGTATGTGATCTGAGTATGGGAATGCCTACCTCAGAATTGGTATATATGATATTCTGCAGATGCTTGGTTGTTCGCAGGTTTCCGATTAGGTGTGCTCCTGGTTCCTGACGCACACATGCAACTTACAAAGTCTATCAGCTGTCACTGGTTCCAACCTCATACTTTGGGGGGCATTCTGTTACCCATGATTTTGGTCGTCATGATGATGTATTGATGATGGTGTACTCAGGCTCTTCATTAGAACTTTCTCCTGAGAAAAGTTAGCTTCATCTCTTTCCAGAAATCACATTTTTGAGGACTATTCGCAGGTTGCTAGTATATTTTCTTGCGAGAATGCATGATTCTCGCAGGCTGCCTTAAGCCAGGGTGCGAGAATTTCGCACTATGCTGAACTGCTAGGGTGCAAACTCTTTCTAAAGAAGGGAAAAAAATGAATTCTTGATGCTTCTAGAAGGGAATCTTATAGAAGGATGAGATGGCATTCGAATGGTTATCCTAGTACTGGATTCCCTGATATTTTGGGATCATTCTTATCTAAGTAACTAATTCATTCTCTCCTATATATTGAGGGAATTCTCATGGAAAAGGTTAAGCAAGAAGGTTAAGCAAGATTCATTGGAGAATTGGTGAAATATTGTGTGAAGGACTGATGCTACAGCAGCTTGGAGACTCCAGCAAGTTCATCCAAAGGAGTTGATCTTCTTCATGCAAGTGAGCAAGTGTGTGTGTTGGAGCCAAGGGCCATCGAAAGGAAGTTTGCAACATCAAGGCTCAGGTTGTAATATTTACTTTCCATTAATATGATACAGTAATATGTCCCTTTCCCATAAAGCTAATTCCACTTTATTGTATAACTCCTTGATCATATACATAGATTGACTGTTGAATAGATTTTGCTTTCTTCACTCCAATTGGTTTGTGTTGTTTTTGTCTTTACTGCACGAGAGCATTGGAGCAAAGTGGGAGCAACAAAGACCAAAGGAAGCAATAATAAGGTGTGTTCCTTGTTATTGCCTCTTATTTAATTCAATGGTTAGAATCTAGGGAAAGAGTCATATTCTGTCTTTCTTTGTTCTAGATCCAGGTGGATCTAGGGAGATCATTTTGTGTCCACACTTACGGATTTATCCAATAACAATAAATAATTGACAGCCTTTGATCCTCAAATCTGAAATATATTCAAATAAGAATAAATATAAAATAAGAGTTACAATCTGAAATCACATCTCTCATGAGTCTCCAATAGCAGTAATGCTTACAATTAAAAAATACCCACAGGCTTACAAATGAACACACACAGGAAAACTACCTACTCCTACTCTCTCTAGCCTCTCTTGGCTCATCCCTCCTCTACAAGAGATCTTTCCTTCTTTAAATAGACAATAGCATCCAAACGAACTAAGGAGGTTGAATCACATCTCCTACATTGGATTCTAAGCCTAGGATATAGGTGGCAACAATCAAAGAGACAAAAATCCAACAAACTGTTGATTTTTAGGAATTTGTTGGAATTCATTAATAAAATGTATCCACCTCATTGCATGAAGCCTTTGATAGAGATAAGTCTTAGGTGCAGGTGTCCCTTGACATCTAAATGATCCTTGAGAATTCATTCGAAACCTCCTTGACATGTGGCAACCCCCCAACAAGGCGAATATCAAAACTGTGACCGCTACAGGAAATTAGTACGCAGGGCCACTTTGCAGAGTACGCAGTGCCTACTTCTATATCCAATATCTCTCAAACCAAAACACATTTTGAAAAATTGAGAGAGATTTTTGTTGTTTGGAATGTTATGAACAAAAATGTCCTCCATTTTTCAAAAATACATCCTCAACTGCTCATAACCCAAGTTTTAAATTAGTGACTCAAAACTGGCAGAATAACTCTACACAATTTAGCCTCTGTCAGAATATTATGTAGCACCTGTAGGTAGCGCCCGACTGTGTTTTTGCATGCAATTTAGTAGCATAAATCTATGGGTGATTTGATTCTTGAACTTGGATATTTGGAATAACTCAATATAATTTCAATTTTCCCCAAAACAAATAAAAATCCCATAACAATTGTATTCATTTGCCAAAATGAATTATGAAATGTAGATTCTGTTCTCTGTGAAATATTAGGTAGCACCTGTAGGTAGCGCCACTTATGCAATGCTGAGGAATAAAACAATCTTGTTCTAACAATAATCATTCCCAAAAACAAGATCTAGATCAGAAGTTACAACTTCCCAAAGCCTCCATACTTTCATTTGTTGAGCCCATTTAGTGCCACATGGTTTCCCATCGATAGTTTCATCTGACATGGAACTGATGTGGCATATTCCACTTGGCCCATTTGTCTCTCCAGTCTGATGGTTTGGATCACTTCAGATAATTTTTCTTCTTCATCGAAGTCTCCCCACCGGGGCTAGTAGATTCCCAGCACAAGATCCACTCTGACTGACTCTCTCCGACCACATGCACTCTGATAGGTCTGACTTTCCAATCCAGTGACCCTCTGGGTTGGGAAATCAAAGGATCCTCTTTCTTCGGAGTCTCTAACTTGCACTATTTTTAACGACCCTTTTCACACTCATGTTGCGCTTAGCTTACATGGGCCCTTGAAGATCTATGGCTAAGATTGAATCTCGCTTATTTGTTGACCTACGACCAAGATCTCTTCTCGAAGTCTTTCACATTGGAAATCCTCCAAATTCCAACTCATTATGACACGTGGACCCACCATGACATGTACATCACCATATGGTACCACAACTTTCCCAACTAGGTGCTAACACCTGACCCTTGTTAATAATCTTATCATATTAATTATTCCATAATACATCAAAATCTCACGACTTTTAATATCTTATTTGTTAAATCCTTATTAATTTTAATTAACCTTTATTTAATTTAAAATCCTAAGCATTATTCCATTTTGACTTAGTTGAATTTATCAGCTCGGTAACATCGAGAAATTACTCTTTGTTTTACCTCAATAACTCCACGTCCTTTTGGTGTTACTTAGATATCACTCTTATTATAATTATCGTATGATATAGTTTAATTAATTATATTATAATATAATATAATTAATTAGACTATATTACACTTAGGTTTATAATCCTTGTTTAACATATAAATCATAGGCCCCTGGCTTAAAACTTTTCAAGTGAACCCTCACACTCAAATCTCTAAGGTTCACCATCCCATCATCTAAAAATTTCCATGTAATTATATATATAACACTCAATCCATCGCACTTTGAGCTCTTCACACTCAAATCATGCATGCCCATCTCATTTCTCCAATGACCAAACTCCGAAAAGGGATTGAATTTAATATTTAATATTATAATGTTTGGTATTTATAACACCATATGTCATCATACTCCGAACAATATTCCTCTTCTCTTTACTCTGATGACCAAGCTCTGAGCAGGACTTAATATAAATATTTAATATTATAATATTTAGCATTTATATCACCATAGGTTGTCATACTCTGAACATTCACTCCCTTATATTTACTTCGACGACCTAGCTATGAAAGGGACTTAATATAAATATTTAATATTCAACATTAAAATATCACAGTCCATCACACTCCGAGATCTTTGCACTCATATCATATGTTCCCCTCTCCTTTCTCTGATGTCTAGACTCCAAAAGAGATTGATATATATATATATATATATATATATATATATATATATATATATATATATATATATATATATATATATATATATATATATATATATATATATATTTCTCAACTTATTATCCAAATTATTAAGACATTTAACTGGTAACTTTGGAAATTTACCAGGAGTTACTAGTATTTACCATTCATTCAAAATTTATTCACACACACACACACACACAAACAATTGATTTTTTTTAAATTATTTTACAGAACATTAAATTGTTTCTACTAGAATTTATTGTCTTACTACTTTCATGCAATTCTTTTCTATTTTCAGGGAATACTTACTATGTCCATATCTTTCCCCTTTGGACATTAATTTACTTTGTGATTCCTAGTAAAAATTCCTCTCTTACCAATGTTGGAATACTAAGAGGGTGGTGAATTAGTATTCGTACTTTTAATCATTTTTAACCACAATGTGTATTGTTTACTTTATGAGTAGATTACCAATAACATTCAATATGAGCAGTATACATAAGTAGTGGACAATAATAAACCACACGTGAACAAAGTACACCAATATTTTACGTGGAAAATCAATGCGGTAGAAAACCATGGAATTATTTTCTTATATTATCAAAATAAGTACATTCATAGGAATGACCAACTTACTTTTTTTCTAGCTACAACTAGAAGGAGGTTACAACCCCCTAGTTTCTCAGGCTCCAACCTGAAGGAAACTACAAATGCCTGATTCTCTGGATCTAACCAGAAGGAGGATACAACCCCCTATGTTATTTATCTACAATTGGAAGGTGGCTACAACCACCAATCCTTTCCCCGTCCAACCATCCTAAAATATAAGTGTCAAATAACTTATGCTACCACTGTCACTCTATCACTGTGAAAACTATCACTGTAAAACCTATCACATAAACCTGTAACAACTTGTACCAATAACCTGTACCAACAACTTGTACCAATAATCTCCTCAACCAATCAGATATGATCACATAGATCTCATACCCACTGTCACAAGTGTATATCTCAAACCATGTACAACTATTTCTCTCTAATCATGTGTCATACATATACAAACAATATTAAACCAAGTGTAATGAACCCTCACACCAACCAAGTATCAAACCCTCACTATTATGTAGCCTCAATCTATATCAATAACTTCAACAACACACCTCAACCAAAAACCCTCAAACATGTACCAAGAAATACAATATATTCCTCAACAATATACCCAACAAAGTGTGCCAATGATAAAATAAAAATATACCAACACTATACCTCTGTAGATTGGTTTCATATAGTATGTACCATACAACCAATAGTCCCTCTAGGGAAAATACTCAATCTCTCATGACCATACCTCAAGCAATCACCAACATCCAACTACTAACATGCATGTAACATACCTTTTTGATCCTGTAGATAGATGTGTTGTACATGAACACTGTCATACCTCCTCTAGCCTCCCCTCAACTTCTATAACCATATTCACTACTCAAACTTCAGATCTGGTAGTGTCTCGAATAACAAAGCCGACTATCTCACAGGGCCTTGCATGACAAGCTATAAGCGAACCGCGTGACGTTTACTATTTGACCCGAAGGCATGACCCTAATCAGGGTTTTTCATGACTTTCCCACTATCTTATGTAATTATGAAACTTTGACATCACTTTTCCTTCACTATCTCATACTTGCATAACTTCATATGTATCAATGAGTACATGCAATAAAATTTTCACAAGATATATATTCAGTGTGCTCAATAGGTGCTAATGGGAGTCTCTTGATCTCTTATTTATACTCTCCAAGCTCCTTCCTTTAGGGGTCATATTCTAATTGTTTCACCCAAGTTCCATCTTTTAGGGATAACCCACTTTCAAGTACTTTACCCACTTGCAACTACTTTACCCATAATTAGTAAACTCACCACTTCTTGTTGCAAATAATTTTTTTTTAATTATTTTCTTATTTCAACAACTTTACCCATAATTAGTAAACTCGACACTTCTTGTTGCAAATAATTTATTTTTAATTATTTTCTTATTTCAACAACTTTACCCATAATTAACTCCTAGTTGCAACCACTTTGAATAGTAAATTTCTTGATGAATTTCTAGGAGCTTCTAGAATAATTAACTTCTTTATTGATCTTCTATGGGATTCTAGAATATTCATGAGGGTCCTCCAACTTCACTAAGCCATATCGCCTCAACCGTGAGGAACCATGTGGAATACCACATATCACCAGAAATGGCATGACATGTACTATTGATCTATGATAGTCTTACTTGAAAATTCATTGGTCTTCATGTCTTTATTCCTCATCTAAAATTGGGTTCCTTAACCACACCTATGGGGCTACCAGAATTTGCTACCAGACTTTCTTCAAGGGTTGACATCAATGAAAACCAACCCAATCTATCAACAATCTCTCCCTTTGGAATTGATGGCAACACTCTGCACTATAATGCAACAATGATGGCATAACAATACTTTTACTCATGCTCCCCATGTGACCATCGCTCACCCTGAAATCATGCCTATGTTCCTTCTCTTCATTTCCATCCATGCATTTGATTACTCTCTCTCCCTTTGCCATCAATGGAAAAGGGTATCCTCCCTTAGGGGCTTCTCCCTCTATCTGAACTATCCTTTGGGATGCTCCCCCTTTATGAACTATCCTTTTTTCATCATTGGTGCTTCCTCATGTAAATATATAACATATATGAAAAGTATTCAAAATTCACTGTGGGAAAGAAACTATTCCAAGTTTCTATCGAAGATACTCAAAGGATTCCCTTGGAAGCGGTTTGGTGAAGATATCTGTGATCTGTTCTTTTTTCCCAACATACGCAACCCTGATGTTCTTCTCTGCAACCTATTCCTGTAGAAAGTGAAACTTGATCGGAATGTGTTTTGTCTTGGAGTGCATTACTAGATTCTTTGAGATATCTATGGAACTGGTACTGTCACAAAATATAGGAATCGACTCATCATATTCAACTTGTATATCCTTCAAGGTTTTTTTCATTCATAGTACCTAGGTACAACATGCTATTGTTGCAATATACTTTTCTTTTGTTGTATATAAGGATACTGAAGATTGTTTCTTGCTTAAATAGGATACTAGACACTCACCCAAGTAGAAAGTTGATCCACTTATACTTTTTCTATCATCAATGATCCCTGCCCAATATGCATCTGTGTAGGCAATAAGAGATAGATCATTCTTTTTTGGATAACATAATACAAATTCTTTTGTACCTTTTAGATATCTAAATATCCTCTTCACTTCCATAACATGTGATTCCTTTGGTGTTGCTTTAAACTTTGCAACCTATCCAACTTCCTACAACACATCTGGTCTAGAAGATGTCACATAAAGTAAAATTCCAATCATTGATCTGTATTGTCTCTGGTCTACATCCTTTGAATCATTATCCTTACTTAACTTGCAATTGGTTTTCATAGGAGTACTGATTGGTTATCAGTATTCCATTCAAAACGTTTTTAGCATTTCTATGATATACTTATTCTAAGAGATGAAGATACATGTGTTGCTCTGACATATATGTAGTCCCCCAAAAAAGGAAAACTCTCCAATAAATGACATCTCAAACTCATTCTGCATGTCTTTGGAAACTTTTTGACTCATCCTATCATCATCACTTCCAAAAATAATATCATCAACATAAAATTCAATTAATAGGATACTATCTTGATTTACCTTTATGTAGAGATTGTTTTCTACATTTCCTTTCCTGAACCCTTACTGCTGTAGGTATTTGTCTAGTCTTGAATACCATGCTCTAGGGGATTGTTTGAGACCATATAGGGCCTTCTTGAACCTACAAACAAAATCTTCCTTTTCTGGCAACTAAAATCCTTCAGGTTACTCGATGTAGACTTCTTCCTCAAGATCTTCATTTTAGGAATGTTGATTTCATGTCCATATGATACACTTTATTATTCTTAGAACAAGCATAAGCTAGGATCAATCTGATTGCTTCCATTATGGAAACTAGGGAAAAGGTCTCTTCAAAGTCTATACCTTCATCCTGAGCATATCCTTTACATATCAACCTTGATTTGTTCCTGGTAACCTATCCATCCTCATTCAATTTGTTTTTGAAGACACTTTGTACTGATTACATTCTTGTTCTTCAGCCTTGGAACTAGTTCCCAAGTGTCATTCCTTTATATCTAATCTAACTCTTCATCCGTAATATTGATCCAAAATTCATCCTTGTTGGTTTCTTCAAAACTACTTGGCTCAAATGTGGATAACAATGCTAGGTTCTATTGTTTTGGTGAACGTATTCTTGTTATAGTTTCAAGTCCCGCATATTTATTTTCAATTAACTGTTCTGATGGATGATTCTTTTGCACTTGTCTTCTAGGTGTCTTTGGAGGTTCCTGAAGATCTTGTTGCTCTTGCTCTACTTCTGACTGCTCTTCCTCTTCCTCTTCTGCTTCTTCTTCATTTAAATATTATTCGTGATTATGTTCCACTAAATATTTTCTTTCTTCTTTTATCTTTCGTTCATATGTCTCATCGATCGCCACATTGATGCGTTCCATGATTTTGTTGAGTCTTCGATTGAAGCATTTGTATGCTTTCCTTTTTCTTGAGTACCCAACCAATATTCCTTTATCAACTTGAGAATCAAATTTTCCAATCCTGTCGTCTTCCCTTTTGATGTAACATTTGCTTCCAAATACTCTGAAGTGATTCAAATTAGTTGGTCTTCCTTTCCATAGCTCATATGGAGTCTTATCACTATTATTTCTGAGCATTCCTCTTTTCTTAATGTGAACTATTGTATGCACTTCTTGTACCCAAAAGACATCTGTCAACCTGGAATCCATTAACATGGTTCTAGCCATTTCCTGTATCATTTTTTTATTCCTTTCGACCACTTCATTTTGATGAGGTGTCCTGGATACTGAGAATTGCCTCTTTATCCCATGCTCGCTATAGAATTCCATGAACTCTTTTGATGTAAAATCTCCTCCATTGTCTGATCTCAAACACTTGATTTTCAACTTTGTCTTAGTTTCAACCATCTCTTTGTATGTATTGAAGTTCTCGAATGCCTCTGAATTATTCTTGAGAAAGCAAATCGTAGTCATTCTTTTGTATTCATCAACTAGTATCATGAAGTATTGTTCACCTTTCAATCCCTTTTTTCTTGTCGGTTCAACTAGATTGGTATGTACAATATATAGTGGCTTTGTTGTGGATTATTCCTTTCACTTGAACTTTGTATTGGTCTATTTTTCCTGTAGAAAATGCTTGCATAGAATGTCTTTTGCCTTCAAGATCTTCATCATTTTTCTCATTCCTTCCCTTTTGCTGACCTTGACAATATTATCAAAATTTATGTGACCCATTCTTCTGTGTCAGAGCCAACTTTCATCTTCCTTTCCTAAGCAACATTTTTCTTTTCCAATATCATTTAGGACATATATGTTGCTTGGAGTTCTTACAAATGTAGCCACCAATTTTGTTGAACCTTCTTTTTGTATTTCACATTTCTGAGAATCAAACAAAAATCCATGTCACTGATCACACATTTGAATTACACTTCATAGAGTGTGTTTCATGTCTTCAACTAGTAGAACATTTTCTTCTCTGGCACCCTTGCTTCCAATATTAATTATCCCTTTTCCTATAATTTTGGCTGAGTTGTCATTCCCAAATGAAACTGATCCATCTCTTTCCTTCTTCAATGTTATAAACTTTTCCATATCACCTATCATATGCTTTGAACAACCATTATCAACATACCATCCATGTTTCTTGTGTTTATCTTGTAGAGCAAGCGTTCATTCTTCAGTGTTGAATTGATCTTGCTTCCTTATCCATATCATTTATGGTTCCTGTCTATGACTGTTGATATTAAGTTATGATTCTTTAGGAGGAACAATCAATCTATAATCTTTGGCCATGTGTCCAAAGTTGTTACACTTGTAGCATTCTACTTCAGTGCTCAAAGAATCAATTCCATTGTAGCTTTTTCTCTGTGTTTCATGATATCTTATTGAATAACCATTTATTGTGTAGCCTTAATAGTTATTTTTGTTCTTGGTATTAGCTCTACAATTAACAACTTTATGCCAAAAATTATTACATGAATAACATAAACCAAGAAAATTGGTTTGATACCTGGGGGTGGAAGATCTTCTGAATGGTGTTGCTCTTATGAATACTTATTCTTCTCGGGGTCTCTCCATTGTTGGCTGCTACTGATTATGAAAAATGGACCTTCTGGGTGGTGTAGTGTATCTGTAATCCTCTTCTTGGTTCCTCTTTCCTTCTTCCTTCTTGGAAGAGACTCTGACTATTTCTACATAGCTTCTCTATTTTGTTGTCTTGGAGCTTGAGCCTTCTCTATCTGCTTATATCCTAGTATATATTTATCATGGTATGGCCTTTGAATACTAATGATCTCATTCAATACTTTGGTTTGTTTTCTGCTGCATGTCCTTCTTATGAATATCTTTCCTTAGAGTGACTATTTCTTCTTCCAATCCTTCAATCACCCTAGCCTTTTCATATAACTCACCTCTGAGTACCTCATTGATTATTCTTTCCTCTTCTACTTGGATTTTTCACTTCATAATAATCTTCTCAACTTCCTTAGAATTCGAGTTCTAATATCCCTCTTTTTCTTTTAGTTTTTCCTTGAGTGACTTGTTTTTCTTTCTTTCAATCCTGAGCTCTTCCAATGCACTGATTAATTATGCTCTTAGATCAACTTCTCCTTCTTACTCATAATATTCTTCGAAATATTCTACTTCCATGAAGAGTACTCTTTCTGTATTGTTGTCATTATATTCTTCCTCATCTGATGATGAATTGTCTTCTTTGGTGCAGATACTTTTCTTAAAAAAATTATTTTTGTTTCTTTTATTCTTTTGATTTTTATTTTTCTTTTTATGATCTTCTTCTTCATTACTTTCCTTATTCTTATGAGGACATTTAAAATAAAAATGAACAACACCACCACAATTAAAAAATTTAAATGGAAGCATAACTTTATATTTTTCGGTTCCTCTTTTCAACTTTCTAATGAAATTTTCCATTTCTTCATCATATTTTGAATTGTCGTTGCAACTACAATCTGACTTTGGATTTTTCTTTCTCTTTTTCTTTATATTATTGGATTCTTTGAATGTTTCTTCCCTTGTAACTAGGTTCTCTTGTTATTTTCTCATTTCATAAGAGATGAGTATCCCATGTAGTGCATTCATGCTCAAGGTGTCTATATTTTCTCTTTCTTCCATGGCTAACATATTTGGGTCATATCTCATAGGTAGAGACCTCAACAATTTTTGAACAATGATTGGTTCCTTCATTTTTTCTCCCAAACCTTTAATAGCATTGGTTGTCTCATCAACTCGTAGAAAGTAGGAGGCAATGTTTTCATCTTCCTTCATCTTCAATTGTTCAAACTTGGCTCTAAAGGCTTGAAGGTTGGCTCCCTTAACCTTGGCGTCTCCTTTGTAGATATTCTTTAGTTTTTCCCAGATTTCTTTTGTAGGATCACAATTTACAACTTTGGTGTATATTGATTCAGTCAAACCATTCAGGATAGCATTTTTTTCTCTAGCATCATTATCTTCAAGTTTCTTTCCATCCTTATCTATTGGGGGAGTGGCCGGTGCTTTGTATCCATCTACTATTGCTTGCCAAACATCGAATCCATGTGCCTGCACATACATTTTCATCCGTATTCTCCAAAAGTCATAGTTTTGACCTTCAAACTATGGAACCCCAATCTTAGTGTAGTTCATGATATCCTTCGAGTGGTTAGGCTTCTTTCTGAAGGACCTGCTCTTATACCAATTGTTGGAATACTAAGAGGGGTAGGGTGAATCGGTATTTGTACTTTTAATCATTTTTAACCACAATGTGTGTTGTTTACTTTATGAGCAGATTACCAATAAAATTCAATATGAGCAGTATACATAAGAAGTGAACAATAAGAAACCACACATGAAAATAGTACACCAATGTTTTACGTGGAAACCCAATGCGGGAGAAAATCATGAAATTATTTTCTCATATTGTTAAAATAAGTACATGCATAAGAAGCACCAACTTCCTTGTTTTCCAACTACAACTGGAAGGGGGCTACAACCCCCTTGTTTCTCATGCTCAAACCCGAAGGAAGCTACAACTCCCTGATTCTCTCACTCCAACTAGAAGGAGGATACAAACCCCTATGTTCTCTCGATAAAATTGGAAGGCGGCTACAACCACCTATCCTTTCCCCGTCCAACCACCCTGAAATATAAGTGTCAAATAAATGATGCTACCACTATCACTCTGTCACTGTAACTTGTACCAACCTATACCAATAATATCCTCAACCAATCAGATCTGATCACATAGATCTCATACCCACTGTCACAAGTGTATAACTCAAACCATGTATAACTATGTCTCTCTAATCATGTGCCATACATATAAAAAAAATCATAAACCAAGTGTAATGAACCCTCACATCAACCAAGTATCAATCCCTCACTATTATGCAACCTCAATTTGTATCAATAACTTTAGCAACACACCTCAACCAAAAATGCTCAAACATGTACCAAGAAATACAAGATATGCCTAAAAAATATACCAAACAAAGTGTGCCTATTGGAGTGAATTTGATCAGACTAGGGTCCTTCTCAGGTTACCAACAAAAGGTACCGTGTAGTCTAGAGCCCTGACATTTTCATCTCCTCCAAAGAGAAGAAGTCTCACCTGAAGCACTGCTGAGACAAATAGATAGGGAAGGGTAGGAAGAAGACTAAAGAGAATCTATAGAGCATTCAGAACTCGTTCCTATTCTTGTGCAAGAGTCGTTAAAAGATCTGAACCATCTGAATGCAAGAATTGAACCTATTTACGTTGCAAGTAACAATTAAACATAGAACCATCAAATAGAACTCATAAGCCATGAAGAAATGATGTAATGCATAAGTAACCAAACAAGGACACATAATATTTTAAAATTTGATCCTTCTTCATATTACCCTTGATATCTTTCTCTGTTACAGACTCAAACTCACACAGTAGGGCACATGACAGACTCTTGCTTGTCTTCTCTCGACTTTACAACAAGTATCAACGACTAATCCCAGAACTTGGGCGACTCTCATCAACATGACTCAACTCAACCCTATCAACCCACGCTAATTGAACTATCAACAAATGAGAGCATCCTCCCATGAACAAACCAACCCAACCTAACTCAACCTAACCCTCCTTACACTTATATTCAGCCCCGTATGTATAGATGGGTTGTGTCTTCCTTCTCGGCTTATGCACTTTCTTGTTCTGTTGCAACCGTTTGTTGCCTAGCTAGCATCACGCTGAATTCCTCAACTACTTTCTGTTACTCTTTCTCCTAGCCTCTAATGAGGTTTTTCACAACTCGTGCTTAGTCAAAACTTGTGCAATTCTTTCCCAAAAATGAAGGGCCCAACAAGCTCTAACCACAATCCTTGACTCATCCTTGAGTCAAGTGCTTGTTTCTTTCACATCCTCCAGGAGCAACTGTTGTTTTCCCTTGTCCGGATTTTATTCTTCTTTGGGATCTTCTGTTTGTGCCTTTTCTTCCTTTGCCTCCTCAAATGAAGGGCCCAATTCTAGTACCAAATCTAAGGCTCGGTGCTTTACTCCTTGAAAGCTTTCAACTTTTTCCTGCCATTTTCGGGCGAGGAGTGATGCTTCTGCAAGGAACTGTTGTGTTGTCTCTTTTCTGTACTCCTTTGTCATGGCCGCAACCAATGAGTTCCACTCGTAATCGGCTGTTGCACCGACCTAATTCATTTTCATGTAGGCGGTCTGAATTACCGGTCAAAAATCACGCAGCTCTTTTTTGGCTACGGACTGTGTCTCATAGAGTGTATTTAGTTCATTGTCGGCCTGCTGAATTTGGTCGAACTTTTGCTGCTGCTCCATAGGGTACATTGTGACAACAATTTATTTGTTCAACACCTGGATATTTGTTTGGACCTCCTCTAAAACCTAATTTCGTCTATCAATGATGCCCATACAGTCGCTGAATTCTTTGAAAATTTTGGTGTGGTCCATTGTGTGCTTGTGCAATGATGCTCTGGCATTGTTGCCTTGCAATATTATCTTCTGCATTTGTTCTTGGAGCTACTGAGGCTGGTGTTCCGCTTCCTTCTGGACCTATTGTAGCTTCACTTGGAGCTGATCAGTGCAATTGGTGAGTTGCATCCATGCTTCCTGTAACAGCTCTATCTGTTGCTCTGGCTCGCTTACATCATTGGCTTCAGGTAGTTCAGGTGCGACCTTCTGAATCTCCGACTAGGCTTCTGCAAGTTTTTCCTACACTTTTTCTAGTTTGCACTGGACTTGGAGTCTGTCATGTGCTTCCTGAATTCTGTATGTGTGCTCCACAAATTTTTCTTTTCTTGCGATATCGACGGATCTCTTGGCCTCCTGGAGTGTCTGCTCCAACTGATCCATGGATGTCCTGATTAGGCCAAATAAGTGTGGCACTGGCCACTGTACCAAGTCAGTGGATGAAACAGTTGCGTCAGTGGGTAATCGCCACTGTAGTGGGAATCCAATGCCCGTTGAATGGTCAAAGCGAGTTTCTACCTCTTCCTCCGTTGGTGGGACTGGTGTGATTGTCAACCTTAGCTCTGTTGGCAAAAGAGTCGGAACCTCTATTCTGGCTATGCATACTTGCGTCAATTCTGCACACTGCTTTGGGTTCTAGAGAACCTGCTTCATTTGAGCTCGCATGGCTATCGTATCATGCTCCTTTGTTGATTCTGACTCATTATGCACATATGGTATCTTCGTATCTTCCGGTGCTTCTACATCATGTGCTGTAATTTCTTGGGAACCCTCACCCTTGTTAGGTCAGGTGATTTGCTGGTCATCATTGGGTTCCTGCTCCTCTCTTTTGCGAGCGTCTTCTTCCTATTTAGAAGACTTAGGTTGTTGTTCCTGGGTGTTTGGATTCAGAACATCCAGCATTGCGCTCTGCTCTGAGGCTTTGGGGTCGGGATCGAGAATTTATGATCTTGGCTTGGGTG
This sequence comes from Picea glauca, assembly GCA_000966675.3. NCBI lineage: Eukaryota > Viridiplantae > Streptophyta > Pinopsida > Pinales > Pinaceae > Picea > Picea glauca. Next base: position 79,650 of record JZKD02S0634206.1, on the reverse strand, counting down.
GTTCTCTGGTTATTTGTGGGGTTTGTCATTCCTCTGTCTTTGGGTGGTCAAGCTAGATCAACTCTGAGGTTATTGTCTGATGTGGACTGGCAGTGATGAGGTTTGGTAATTGGAGTGGTGGTGGAGGGTGTTCAATGATAAATGTGGATGGAAGTGTTTTATGGTCCAGGTCATCTTGAATGTCAATGATAGCGGTGGCTTTGGTCATGGCACAGGTCTAGGGAGTGGCAGATGCAAGGGGTTGTGGGTTCAGGGTTTGTTCGGTGAGACCCCAATTCTGGGCCTCTTCACCACTGGTTCGGTACCAAGCACAACGCCCAATATCTGGTTAACCTAGACACCTAGCAACACAACATTGTCTGATAGCTGTCGAGGGGCGGTATTTTCCTCCACTCCAACTACAGTATATCTTCTTCCTCCTCTGAGTATGTTTGTGTCGGGGCATCTGGATTCTTATGCTAGGGGCTTGAACTCGATCCCTCTCATGTTTCCTTGTATTTTTTCTTGAGCATCTCTGTAGGTAGAATGTAATGCATCCATGATTTACGTGGGTCATGTTTAACTACTGGCCATGACATGAATTCCTTATCGAAAGATTCCTCATCCAAATAGAACGGTAGCATCTGTGTGTGGAAATGTTCCTGGCTGGCATGTCTTGGCCAGATGAAAGTGTTGTGCTGGTTCATGTTGAAGGCAATATTCCTTGTGTTGCAATTGAGGATCTTATGTGGGATGCACAGCCTCTGCGTTACATCTATCATAGCATTATACCATTTGGCAAAGGTTGCATTGTTGAGTGTTGTGTTCCACGAGTCTGGTTTGGATTGCCATGGCTCAAACATCTTCGCCATGCGCTCCTTATCTAGTATTGTTGGTTGTCTGCCCACATGTGGCTTCCATTTGAGAATTACGAATGACACAAGTAAGTATCCATAGGTGAAGTTTCCTCCCTTCTCCTGTGCTTCCTCACAAGCTACTAGTCGTTCCTCCAGTAGGAAACTACACCAATTGAACACTGCTCCTTGTCCGCAAAAGTCGACGACTGATAATGCATCTAGGGTGCAATCTCCCTTATAGTAAGACCTCATAACCTTGTTGGCTATGATGTAGCATCAAGTCTGGACTGTTTCGGGCAATATTGGTTTAATGACTATTGTGCGTCCTCCTTTCTTTGTGTTAAACTTCTCATATAAGCCAGGCTCTCCTTTCTTTTTCCCGTGCTTGTTGGGACCCTAAAATCCATTCGACACATCCTCTCCTTGGGAGGATAGTCTCATCAACTACTGGATATATTCTGCATGGATTGAATACTTCTTATCCAACCATAGACTTCTGTCATGCTTATCAGGAATTTCATGCAGCGCCCAATCTCGCCTGTGGTACCAAAGACTGGTAAGTCTCTCAGGTTCATGATGGTGGAGTTAAATAAGTTGATGAACTCTGCTCTCAGTACAAATTGCATGTCTCCAGTTTTGTCTAGATCTATCTCCCAATATATGTCTATGTGCATCTGTGGGAACAAGACTGAGTGCATGAGGTCAAGGACGAGTAGCTTAATGTGTTCTACCTTCCCTTTGAGGTCGCCCACAATCTCGACTCGGGGGTCGTAGGGCTCATCTGGTACTTCTTTTTTCATCAAGGTGCTTCAGCTTGCTATGGCTCTTGGCATTCTATGGCAGATAAGAACTAGGGCTACATCTATGGCTTTTACAGTGGTCCCAACTGGTTCACGCTGCTGGATTCGGAAATGGCTATGCTCGTTTTTAGAAACAATACATTATCGGCAGAGTTCTGAGAGCCTTATGCCTGGCTTAACTGGGAAGTTTTAGTAGTAACTGCTTGTCATCATGACCATATAGATGCACCTAGGTGTGAGTTGTCTGATGGGATGGTTTAATCAAGGTAAATCTTATTGGCCGATCTTGGCATTTACTTATTTGAGTGGAATAAGGACATGGCCAAATTGAGACCTTTCTATTTGACGGGAGGGTGTCTCGCCACAAACTTCGATGGCATCTTGGAATAGTGTGGCTTTATGGATTAACAACATTAGTTAGGGTACTAGAATGGAAATAAAGGTTGTGACTAGATTGGGTTTGCATGGCCTATAACTTAGAATGGATTGGGATTCATGTTTCCTCTAACCACAAAGGTTGTCTCCTCTATCTTTAATTATTGTCATTAATGGAATTTTTCGTGCTTTAGGTCCTGTACTACTAAGTCATCTGTTCTATAGAAACCAATGCTTAAACAAAACAAATGAACTATGTGTTACAGTGCAACACTGCGCACATGGACATTATTAACTGATTTTACAACATTTTTTAAAAAAGAAAACGAAACTCAAATCTAACTATTGTACAAGATCCGTCGAATTGGAGTGATTGTCCTTCTTTCTCAGTTTTGAGATAGGTAGGGCTTTAGGCAAGCACCATTCACCCATCTCGTTCATAGCACACCATCGAGTTGCACGAGTTTGACTTCTCCTAAAGGTTGTATCTTTGCAACTATGAAAGGTCCCCACCAATGCATATGCAATTTGTTGGGATGCTTCTGGTATCGACTGTCATAGAGTAACACCTTGTCCCCTTGTGTGAATACCTTGGTTTTAATGTGCCTATCGTTCCAAGCCTTTTGTCTTTCCTTTTCAACCGACTGATGGAAGTCTACTAGAAATCTGGTTTCCTCAAGTTCTTGTAGCTCCACAAGTCTCTGTGCTACTGATCCCTCTTCTGTCATACGTGTGACTTGTGCAATATACAGGCTTGGAGTAATGAACTCTATAGGAACCACTGCCTCTCTTCCATAAACTAGCTGTGACGATGTGTATCTCTGGAGTTTCTTTATGGTTGTCCTGTAGGCCCATAGTACCACTAGAACTCTATCATCCTATTCCTCTTGGTTTTCACAATAGACCTTTGTTAGTCCCCTTTCCAGGATCTTGTTGAAGGCTTCAACTGTTCTGTTGGCCTGTGGGTGGTATGGATTTCTCTTGTGATGTTGAATCATAAATTCTATTATAAGTGTTGCTATGGTGCTGCTAATGAAATGAGCTCCTTGATCTCTGTTTAGACTCCTGGGACATCCAGAGCGGGTAATGATATTTTCTAAGATGAACCGGGTAGAAGTTTCTATCGAACAGTCCTGTACCACTACTGCTTCTTCCCAATAGGTAAGGTAGTCAGTTGTGGTAATGATGTATCTGCCTTTGAATGTATGGCTATGGGGTTGATTGGTCCAATGAAATCAAATACCCATTTCTCAAATGGTTGTAGAGCTCTAACTGGTTGTAGTGGTATTTCATCTCAGCGTGATGGCTTTCCCACTCATTGACAAACATCGCACGATCTAGCATATGCTTTTGCATCCTTGAAAAGTGTTTCCCACCAAAGTCCTGCATGTAGAACTTTATTTTCCATGGCCTTTCCTCCTACGTGGCTTCCTACAACTCCACTATGGCATTCCCAAAGTATATCTTGCCTTTCATGATCCAAGACGCATCGTCTGAGAATGCTGTATAGTCCTAGTTTATACAACTGTCTGACGATCAACTGGTAATCTACTGCTCTAACAACTATATGGTGTTTCTAGGTTGTAGAATATGCTTAAGGACATGCTCCTGTACTGAGAAAGACTACTGTTTCCTCTAGATATTCCAGTATGGCCTCAATCCTGAACAAATCTGCATCTAGGAGCTGGTCGTCCATTGATCCGCCATTTTCTCCTAACTCTAGTCTGGATAGATGATCAGGTCCGACGTTGCATCATCCCAGTTGTTAGCTCCCAAAATGAATCAGTCAATGTGTTTCATTTTGTAGGTGATAGCGTGGTCATTAATAGGATTCTATATAAATTTTTAGATTTTAAAAGTGTCAAAACATAGGATTTAAAATTGTACCTTAGAAATAAATTGATCCTCAAAAGGCTGTTTTTAAATTTTGTGAAATTTTTTTTCACCAGCTAACATATGTTGCTAAGTTGATGTTAGCTGGTTAAAGCCTTGGTTTTCAACGGTTAAGGTGTACTCCCCGTAGGCAAGCAAGATGGTGAAAGCACTAAACACAGATTTCTCTTCAATGACTCCAAAATAAAAAAGGGAATAAACATCAAATATGAGATCAGAGACAATAGGAATGGTTCCAAGGCTGGTGCTATGAAAGAAGGAATGAAACATGACTATGTGAAGGAACGTTACTATGTAGCCATTTTCGATGTAGATTTCCAACCAGAACTAGACTACCTATGGCAAATGATTCCATTCCTGATGCCCAATCCTAAAGTGGCTCTTCTTCAAGCCCATTAGAAATTCATGAATTCAGATGAATGCTTGATGAAAAGAATGCAGGAGATGTCCTCGGTTTATCATTTCACTATGGAATAGGAAGTGGAGTCTTCTACCCATGCCTTCTTTGGTTTCAATAGAACTACAGGAGTTTGGAAGATCAATGCTCTAAATGAAGTTGGTGGCTGGAAAGACTGCACAATTGTGGAAGATATGGAGCAAATTGAAGAAGACAATAAAAGAATTTGGTTCAAATTCTAAAAGAATAGATGGCAACCATGGAGGCAGAAGTATACCCATTTTGAAGATTTCCTTTTTTGACCAAGATAAAACTTTCACAAGCGCAAAAGGAGGAATTATAACCAGTTAGCTGATCAAAAGCATGTTGGACAACTGAGAGGGGGGGGGTGAATCAGTTGTTACTGAGATTAAACAATTATGCTTCTTTTAAAACTCTTTGCAGAAACACTGAATGATGATCACAGTAATGCAGAGAAATAAACACAAGCTCATTCAGCATCAGTCACATATATGAGAAACACAGAGACAAATATTTTCCAAGGAAACCCATACAGGGTAAAAACCTCTTTTTCTTTATATGATAAGTAATAATTACATTCTT
>JZKD02S0634206.1:49452-67385 GCA_000966675.3 Picea glauca | reverse complement strand
CCACTTGAACCTCTGAGGACAACAGTCCTCCCTAGCACCTCCCAACCACCCTGAAATATAAATCTTTACTTCTGAAACTTATTACAGTGATATAATGTTCAACAATGGCTTACCCAACTTATCACTGTACTGCTGCATCTCGTTTCTCTTTCTGCCACACTGCCTTTCTGCACATCTCACTTGCGCTGTCTATTCTTCTACATTTTATCCTCTGTGTGCCACGTCCATTCACTGCACAGTTCCTCTTCAGTTCAATTCAGCTGCTGCACTATCTTCCTTCTTCACACATGAATCACTTTCCACATCAACAACCATCACCACTCAAAACCACAACCACAACCCCATCTCTTCTCTGTACCATGTATTTATAGCTTCTATGCACCTTGTGCATGCAATGTTCGCCATGCCTCTGCATGCATACTCTGCGTCATTATCCTCCACCTCTCGAGTGCTCTATCTGATCATCATCGTGACTCTTCAACTTCTTTGGTGGTTCGCCCCACGCGTTCAACATTACTAGAGGTTATACTGAGATTCCTCAGCCTCTCTGGCAGTTGAGACTCTTCATCTTCTCTGTGACACTTCAGCTCAGATCAACGGTCCACATCTTTTGGTGTATTGATGGTCAGAATCTTATCGTGATCTCGCATCTTGCTATTTCTTCGTTAGAGTTTCTCGTCACTCCAAGTCGCGATAGGCGAGACTCAGAGATGGAGCTCAGATCAACGGTCCACATCTTTTGATGTATTGACAGTCAGGATCATTTCGTGATCTCGCATCTCACTGATCCTAAGATGGAGATTTTCGTAACTCCAAGTTGTGATAGGTGAAACTCCGAGATGGTGCTTTATGGTGCTCTGATCTTTCGCCACATGTCCTCTTGATCCAACGGTCCTTGATTAAATCACGATCTCGTTGTTCCTTTGACTTTCTAGTTAGCAACATGACGATCTTTCACCACGTGTCCTCTTGATCCAACGGACCACGATTAAATCGCGATCTCGCATCTCGTGGATCTGGAGATGAATCATCTCGACTCTCCAAGTCATGATCCGTGAAACTCTGAGATGGAGCTGAGATCAACGGTCTACGTCTGATCTCTATTTAATGGCTGCGATTGAATCGCCATATTGCACATCGTGATTTCTTCATTGTTTTCTTTGCCTCTTCATGTCGTGATTCGCAAAACTTCGATATGGAGAATGATCAACGATCTGATCTCTATTTAATGACTACGATTGAATCGCCATATCGCATATCGTGATTTCTGCATTGTTTTCTTTGCCTCTCCATGTCGCGATTTGCGAAACTCCGATATGGAGTATGATCATGGATGACAGGATTTCTAAATGAGATCCAACGGCTATGGATCTATGTCTTCCTTCTCCTCTGCGATCTCCTGTATCTTGAGCTTTGTTGCGCGTGTTTTCCTCAACGCTGTTCCTCCTGAGCTTTCACATACGTCCGAATCCCCAAGTGATTTTATCCTTCTTATCCTGCCATCTCCATTGTTGTACTTGCCATCAATGACAAGCATACGCTAGGTCGTATTTTTGCGTAGATCTAACTTTTTCTCAACCAAATCTTTCAAGATTGGTTTCTAAAGATGCATAATAATTAAATACATTATATTTAAGGTTTTATCTTCATGTATTATGTGTTTAAGAAGGTGGAAAGGTAAAATTGGTGAAACCTGTTACATGGTAGCAAGGTCATATTTTTGCCCAGATCTGACTTTTTCTCAACCAAATCTTTCAAGGTTGGTTTCTAAAGATGCATAATAATTAAATAAATCAGATTTAAGGTTTTATCTTCATGTATTATGTGTTTTAGAAGGTGGAAAGGTAAAATTGGTGACCTAGTTTATGAGCAAAAAACTGTTTTTTTTTTGCCAAAGGTGGTAAATTCGAATTTCCTATGAAGATGCATCAGCCTTGGAAGGTTTTCTACATATGTCAAAGAGTTTGGAGGACATTAAGACTATCAAGATAGAGTTTGACCCCTTAAATAGGATCTTTTCCTATTTTGTTTTGACTTACCATTTTTTAGTATTCTAGATCCATTTTTATAGGATCTCATCCTACACTTGTTGTATCTATTTGATTTGACTATTTTTAGCAAATTTGATCGATCTTTCAAGGATCTAGATTTCATCTTGTAAGGCTATAAATCTAGAGACATTTAGATCACTAAAGGGTTCAATTTTGGATACATGTTGCTACTGTTATAGACTCTTATTTGATAATAGAATCACAGTCTTCTTTTGTCTTCAATATCAGAATTGCTCATGCATCTTATCTTTCTGTATTTTACTTCAGTTTGTCTTAGCTTCTAAAGACTGTCATCTCTTTATTAAGCTCATAAACTTGAATTGAAGGAATTCTTGCTATCTTGTATTGACCCTACACCTAGTTGTATTTGGTTATCAAGATTAGAATTCTTCATCCCCTATTTAAACTATCTTGTCTAATTATTGATTTCTAAAAGCACTGTCTTATTTGAATGTATGATGAGTTGTCTATTTCATTAGTCATTGAGTTATCCCATTGTTCCAAGCATACAAAATTTACCATTTTCTTGAGTTACCAAGCATCTTTGGCCTACAAGCCCAAAGAGTTTCTTGGAGTGATAACAAATTGGCGTTGTTGACGGGGACAGGAGATCGAAGCTCAACTTCCCTAGGAGACGACATAAATCTGATCTTTGAAGATAGACAAAGATTGGACACTACATTGGTTTTAATCATCTATCCGGCGACTCCATGAAGGACGAATTCAGTGGCTACTCCATGATATTCAAATGTCAAAAGCATTTGTTGCTCTTTTGGCTTGGAGGTTTTCACCTCTTGACTTCTCTTCAGTTCCTGGTTTCCCATATCCAGTACCTATTATGTCATAATGTGGAGATTTTCTGCCTATCTTCAGAGAGAACAAGGAAGACAATCCTGCAAAGCATCTCCTCAAGTTTCATGAATGCATGGAATTACTAGACCTACAGCATGAAGATGTTCATATGAAGATGTTCATTCATTCCTTGTATGGTGATGCACGTCAGTGGAATTTCTCTTTACCTCCTTCCAGTATTTCATCCTTGAAGGATTTTCACCAAGTATTCACTAAACATTGTAAAAGGTACTATTCAGATGAGTTTGCATTCAATAATTGTTGTGAAGAATGAATTGCATTCTCAGGTTGAAAATGTAAATAGAGAAGAATATCTATCTCATCATCTACATCACATCTCTAATGGTCTTCATGATGATGTGTTTTCACATCAACATAAAATAGAAATGGATTATAAAGGAGCTGAATGTTCTCTAGATATGCATGGAAATGATCAACTTTCTGTTGGTCAGATATCCATTGAAATAAGTAAAGCTAGCCCACAATTTTTAGATTTGCAGATCAAGAGAAGTGGTAGTAACTATGAAGAACAAGATTTTCAGAAAACATCTAATCTCCAAGAAGGATAACAAGAGGATTATATTTCTCCTTATGTACCTTACATGTCAATGTCAGATGAGAAGGATGAATATGATGAGGTAAAAGGTGATATTTTTTCAAATCTATTTTAAGATCCTATTGTTGATGATTCTATGCAAGAATCTTCATCTCTATCATTAGAAATTGTTCTTGATGTTCCCATATTTAATAAATATAGTGATGAGGAAGAAGACTTTAAGTCTTCTGAAGGATTGTTGACTACTAAATTTTCATCTAGTCCTACTTTTTAGCAAAAAGATGATCAGAGATGTATGCACTTTGTGGTTAATAATAGCTATCAAGATCTTACTGCAGTAGGAAACATCTTTCATTACAGCCAACATATTAATGATATTCAAGATGTTAACCATCATATAGATGCTTTTAACATGGTACCAAATGCATCTATTATTTTAGGTTGTCATAAAAATCAGATTGCCTCCTTTGAAAAGTTGAAAAATGATGAGCAGAGTTTTATATCAGCGTATGACAGTTTTGAATCTACAACAGATCCTAAGGACATCTCTTAGTTTCAATATTTGCAGTGACTGGAAGTTTGCAGCAGATATGAAGAAGAAGGTGAGGAGCTAAAAAGTCCAGATCAATAGTCCATCTTATATGTTTCTCCAATAGATCTCGAGCAGCCTACATTCAACAATGAGATTATTAAAGGCATCCTTCAACATCATTTCAAATTACAGCTAGATCAGCAGTCCAAAGAGGTATTGCTTTCTGAATTTGATGACCCTTTTGCTGACTATTTGGAGTCTATGAGCAGCATAAATGTTAAAATATTTCTGTCAGAAGAAGATTGTCTTTATCATATGTTCAAACCTCTTTTCTACATGATATGGCTTCCATTGTTTTTCGGGTCAAGATCTAGCATGATGTCAATAAATCAGTTCCTTACATGGCTTCATTGGAAGCATCACTTCACTTGATAAGAGGCAGTACAGTTGGTTAGTGTAGAAGTAGAAGAGAATAAGCTCACTCAATGAGCATTAGATTTTTGAGTTATTGGTTGAATGAGCAGAGCAGGCTATAGGTTTCTGAAGATCATTTGCACAAGCCAGATGACTCCATGCCCAATGCTAAAGCGGACTGGAACTACTAGGTTCTTGGTGACCTCACAGGGAGGTATCCATCCCAGTTGGATCCAAATGTTAGCTCCCAAAATGAATCAGTCAATGTGTTTCATTTTGTAGGTGATAGCGTGGTCATTAATAGGATTCTATATAAATTTTTAGATTTTGAAAGTGTCAAAACATAGGATTTAAAATTGTACCCTAGAAATAAATTCATCCTCAAAAGGCTGATTTTAAATTTTGTGAAAAAGCTTTTCACCAGCTAACATATGTTGCTAAGTTGACGTTAGCTGGTGAAAGCCTCGGTTTTCAACGGTTAAGGTGTACTCCCCGCAGACAAGCAAGCTGGTGAAAGCGCTAAACATAGATTTGTCTTCAATGGATCCAGGAAAAAAAAGGAATAAACATCAAATATGAGATCAAAGACAACAGGAATGGTTACAATACTGGTGCTCTGAAAGAATGAATGAAACGTGGCTATGTGAAGGAACATGACTATGTAGCCATTTTCGATGTAGATTTCCAGCCAGAACAAGACTAGCTATGGAAAACGATTCCATTCCTGATGAACAATACTGAAGTGGCTCTTGTTTAGGCCCGTTGGAAATTCATGAATTTGGATGAATGCTTGATGACAAGAATGCAGGAGATGTCCTTGGTTTATCATTTCACTGTGGAACAGGAAGTGGGCTCTTCTACCCACGCTTCCTTTGGTTTCAATGGAACTACCAGAGTTTGGAAGATCAATGCTCTAAATGAAGCTGGTGGCTAGAAACACTGCACACCTGTGGAATATATGGAGCAAATTGAAGAAGACAATAAAAGAATTTGGTTCAAATTTTAAAAGAATAGATGGCAACCATGGAGGCAGAGTATACCCATTTTGAAGATTTCCTTTTTTGACCAAGACAAAACTTTCACCAGCACAGAAGGAGGAATTATAACCAGTTAGCTGATGAAAAGTAGAGCTTTCACCAGCTAATTAGCAAATCTTAAGGCAAAATAGCTGGTGAAACCTGTTACATGGCAGCAAGGTCGTATTTTTTCCCAGATCTGACTTTTTCTCAACAAAATATTTCAAGGTTGGTTTCTAAAGATGCATAATAATTAAATACATCAAATTTAAGGTTTTATCTTGATGTATTGTGTGTTTAAGAAGGTGGAAAGGTAAAATTAGTGAAACCTGTTACATGGAAGCAAGGTCGAATTTTTGTCGAGATCCGACTTTTTCTCAACCAAATCTTTCAAGGTTGGTTTCTAAAGAGGCATAATAATTCAATACATCATATTTAAGGTTTTATATTGATGTATTATGTGTTTAAGAAAGTGGAAAGGTAAAATTGGTGACCTAGTTTATGAGCAAAAAACAGTTTTGTTTTGCCAAAGGTTGCAAATTCGAATTTCCTATGAAGATGCATCAACCTTGGAAGGTTTTATACATATGTCAAAGAGTTTGGAGGACATGAAGACTATCAAGATAGAGTTTGACCCCTTAAATAGGATCTTTTCCTATTTTGTTTTGACTTTCCATTTTTTAGTATTCTAGATCCATTTTTATAGGATCTCATCCTACACTTGTTGTATCTATTTTGATTTGACTATTTTTAGCAAATCTGATCCATCTTTCAAGGATCTAGATTTCATCTTGCAAGGCTATAAATCCAAAGACATTTGGAGCACTAAAGGGTTCAATTTTAGATACATTTTTCTACTGTTATAGACTCTTATTTGATAATAGAATCACAGTCTTCTTTTGTCTTCAATATCAGAATTTCTCATGCATCTTATCTTTCTGTATTTTACTTCAGTTTGTCTTAGTTTCTAAAGACTTTCATCTCTTTATTAAGCTCGTAAACTTGAATTGAAGGACTTCTTTCTATCTTGTATTGACCCTACACCTAGTTGTATTTGGTTATCAAGATTAGTATTCTTCATCCTCTGTTTAAACTATCTTGTCTGATTATTGATTTCTAAAAGCACTGTCTTATTCGAATGTATGATGAGTTGTCTATTTCATTAGTCATTGAGTTATCCCATTGTTCCAAGCATACCAAATTTACCATATTATTGACTTACCAAGCATCTTTGGCCTACAACCCCAAAGAGTTTCTTGGAGTGATAACAAATTAGCATTGTTGCCAAGGACAGGAGATTGAAGCTCAGCTTCTCTGGGAGACGACATAAATCTGATCTTTGATGATAAACAAAGGTTGGACACTACATTAGTTGTAATCATCTATCCAGCGACTCCATGAAGGATGAATTCAGTGGCTACTCCATGATATTCAAATGTCAAAAGAATTTGCTGCTCTTTTGGCTCGGAGGTTTGCACCTCTTGACTTCTCTTCAGTTCCTGGTTTCCCACATCTAGTACCTAATATGTCATAATGGGGAGATTTTATGCCTATATTCAGAGAGAACAAGGAAGACAATGCTGCAAAGCATCTCCTCAAGTTTCATGAATGCATGGATTTACTAGACCTATAGCATGAAGATGTTCGTATGAAGATGTTCATGCATTCTTTGTATGGTGATGCACGTCAATGCTATTTCTCTTTACGTCCTTCCAGTATTTCATCCTTGAAGTATTTTCACCAAGTATTCGTTGAACATTGTAAAAGGTACTATTCAGATGAGTTTGCATTCAATAATTGTTGTGAAGAATATGAATTGCATTCTCAAGTTGAAAATGTAAATAGAGAAGAATATCTCCCTCATCATCTAAATCATATCTCTAATGATCTTCATGATGATGTTCTTTCACATCAACATAAAGTAGAAATGGATTATAAAGGAGATGAATGTTCTCTAGATACACATGGAAATAATCAACTTTCTGTTGGTCAGATATCCATTGAAATAAGTAAAGCTAGGCCACAATTTTCAGCTTTCCAGATCAAGAGAAGTGGAAGTAACTATGAAGAACAAGATTTTCAGAAAACATCTAATCTCCAAGAAGGATAGCAAGAGGATTATATTTCTCCTTATGTACCTTACATGTCAATGTCAGATGAGAAGGATGAATATGATGAGGTAAAAGGTGATATTTTTTCAAATCTATTTCAAGATCCTATTGTTGATGACTCTATGCAAGAATCTTCATCTCTATAATTAGAAATTGTTCTTGATGTTCCCATATTTGATAAATATAGTGATGAGGAAGAAGACTTTAAGTCTTGTGAAGGATTGTTGACTACTAAAATTTCATCTAGTTCTACTTTTCAGTAAAAAGATGATCAAAGATGTATGGATGTTGTGGTTAATAATAGATATCAAGATCTTACTACAGTAGGGAGCATCTTTCATTACAACCAAGATATTAATGATCTTCGGGATGTTAACCATCATATACATGCTTTTCACATGGTACCAAATGCATCTATTATTTTAGGTTGTCATAAAGATCAGATTGCCTCCTTTGAAAAATTGAAAAATGATGAGCAGATTTTTATATCAGTGTATGACAGTTTTGAATATACAACAGATCCTAAGGGCATCTCAAAGTTTCAAGATTTGCAGTGACTGGAAGTTTGCAGCAGATATGAAGAAGAAGGTGAGGAGATGAAAAGTCCAGATCAATAGTCCATCTTATATGCTTCTCCAATAGATCTCGAGCAGCCTGCATTCAACAGTGAGATTAGTAAAGGTAGCCTTCAACATTATTTCAAATTACAACTGGATCAACAGTCCAAAGAGGTATTTCTTTGTGAATTTGATGACCCTTTTGCTGACTATTTGGAGTCTATGAGCAACATAAATGTTAAAATATTTCTGTCAGAAGAAGATTGTCTTTATCATCTATTCAAACCTCTTTTCTACATGATATGTCTTCCATTGTTGTTCGAGTCAAGATCTAGCATGATATCAGTAAATCAGTTCCTTACATGGCTTCATTGGAAGCATCACATCACTTGATAAGAGGCAGTACAATTGGTTAGTGTAGAAGTAGAAGAGAATAAGCTTACTCAATGAGCATTAGATTTTTCATTTATTGGTTGAATAAGCAGAGAAGGCTACAGGTTTCTGAAGATCATTTGCACAAGACAAATGACTCCATGCCCAATGCTAAAGGTGACTAGAACTACAAGGCTCTTGGTGACCTCACAGGGAGGTATCCATCCTAGTTGGATCCAAATGTTAGCTTCCAAAATGAATCAATCAATGTGTTTCATTTTGTAGGTGATAGCGTGGTCATTAATAAGATTCTATATAAATTTTTAGATTTTAAAAGTGTCAAAACATAGGATTTAAAATTGTACCCTAGAAATAAATTGATCCTCAAAAGGATGTTTTTAAATTTTGTGAAAAATATTTTCACCAGCTAACATATGTTGCTAAGTTGATGTTAGCTGGTGAAATCCTTGGTTTTCAATGGTTAAGGTGTACTCCCTGCAGACAAGCAAGCTGGTGAAAGCGCTAAACATAGATTTCTCTTCAATGACTCCAAAATAAAAAAGTGAATAAACATCAAATATGAGATCATAGACAACAGAAATGGTTACGAGGCTGGTGCTCTGAAAGAAGGAATGAAACACGACTATGTGAAGGAACGTGACTATGTAGCCATTTTCGATGTAGATTTCTAGCCAGAACCAAACTACCTATGGCAAACGATTCCATTCCTGATGCACAACCCTAAAGTGGCTCTTGTTCAGGCCCCTTGGAAATTCATGAATTTGGATGAATGCTTGATGACAAGAATGCAGGAGATGTCCTTGGTTTATCATTTCACTATGGAATAGGAAGTGGGCTCTTCTACCCACGCCTTCTTTGGTTTCAATGGAACTGTCGGAGTTTGGAAGATCAATGCTAAAAATGAAGCTGGTGGCTAGAAAGACTGCACAACTGTGGAGATATGGAGCAAATTGAAGAAGACAATAAAATAATTTGGTTCAAATTCTAAAAGAATAGATGGCAACAATGGAGGCAGAGTATACCCATTTTGAAGATTTCCTTTTTTGACCAAGACAGAAATTTCACTAGCACAGAAGGAGGAATTATAACCAATTAGTTGATGAAAAGTAGAGCTTTCACTAGCTAATTAGCAAATCTTAAGGCGAAATCGCTGGTGAAACCTGTTACATGGCAGCAAGGTCGTATTTTTACCCAGATCTGACGTTTCCTCAACCAAATATTTCAAGGTTGGTTTCTAAAGATGCATAATAATTAAATACATCAGATTTAAGGTGTTATCTTGATGTATTATGTGTTTAAGAAGGTGGAAAGGTAAAATTGGTGAAACCTATTACATGGCAGCAAGGTCATATTTTTGCCCAGATCTGACGTTTTCTCAACCAAATATTTCAAGGTTGTTTTATAAAGATGAATAATAATTAAATACATCAGGTTAAGGTTTTATCTTGATGTATTATGTGTTTAAGAAGGTGGAAAGGTAAAATTGGTGACCTAGTTTATGAGCAAAAAACTGTTATTTGTTGCCTAAGGTGGCAAATTCGAATTTCCTATGAAGATGCATCAGCCTTGGAAGGTTTTCTACATATGTCAAAGAGTTTGGAGGACATGAAGACTATCAAGATAGAGTTTGACCCCTTAAATAGGATGTTTTCCTATTTTGTTTTGACTTTCCATTTTTTAGTATTCTAGATCCATTTTTATAGGATCTCATCCTACACTTGTTGTATCTATTTTGATTCGACTATTTTTAGCAAATCTGATCCATCTTTCAAAGATCTAGATTTCATCTTGTAAGGCTATAAATCCAAAGACATTTGGAGCACTAAAGGGTTCTATTTTGAATACATTTTGCTACTGTTATAGACTCTTATTTGATAATAGAATCACAGTCTTCTTTTGTCGTCAATATCAGAATTGCTCATGCATCTTATCTTTCTGTATTTTACTCCAGTTTGTCTTAGCTTCTAAAGACTTTCATCTCTTTATTAAGCTCATAAACTTGAATTGAAGGACTTCTTGCTATCTTGTATTGACCCTACACCTAGTTGTATTTGGTTATCAAGATTAGTATTCTTCATCCCTTGTTTAAACTATCTTGTTTGATTATTGATTTCTAAAAGCACTGTCTTATTCGAATGTATGATGAGTTGTCTATTTCATTAGTCATTGAGTTATCCCATTGTTCCAAGCATACCAAATTTACCATATTCTTGAGTTACCGAGCATCTTTGACCTACAACCCCGAAGAGTTTCTTGGAGTGATAACAAATTGGGATCGTTGCCGAGGATAGGAGATCAAAGCTCAGATTTCTTGGGAGACGACATAAATCTGATCTTTGATGATAGACAAAGGTTGGAAACTACATTGGTTGTAATCATCTATTCGGCGACTCCATGAAGGACGAATTCAGTGGCTACTCCACAATATTCAAATGTCAAAAGCATTTGCTGCTCTTTTGGCTCGAAGGTTTGCACCTCTTGACTTCTCATCAGTTCCTGGTTTCCAACATCCAGTACCTAATATGTCAGAATGGGGAGATTTTATGCCTATCTTCAGAGAGAACAAGGAAGACAATCTTGCAAAGCATCTCCTCAAGTTTCATGAATGCATGGATTTACTAGACCTATAGCATGAACATGTTCATATGAAGATGTTCATGCATTCCTTGTATGGTGATGCATGTTAGTGGTATTTCTCTTTACCTCCTTCCAGTATTTCATCCTTGAAGGATTTTCACCAAGTATTCACTGAACATTGTAAAAGGTACTATTCAGATGAGTTTGCATTCAATAATTGTTGTGGAGAATATGAATTGCATTCTCATGTTGAAAATGTAAATAGAGAAGAATATCTTCCTCATCATCTACATCACATCTCTAATGATCTTCATGATGATGTGCTTTCACATCAACATAAAGTAGAAATGGATTATAAAGGAGCTGAATGTTCTCTAGATACACATGGAAATGATAAACTTTATGTTGGTCGGATATCCATTGAAATAAGTAAAGCTATCCCACAATTTTCAGATTTGCAGATCAAGAGAACTGGTAGAAACTATGAAGAGCAAGATTTTTAGAAAACATCTAATCTCCAAGAAGGATAGAAAGAGGATTATATTTCTCCTTATGTACCTTACATGTCAATGTCAAATGAGAAGGACAAATATGATGAGGTAAAAGGTGATATTTTTTCAAATCTATTTCAAGTTCCTATTGTTGATGACTCTATGCAAGAATCTTCATCTCTATCATTAGAAATTGTTCTTGATGTTCCCATATTTGATAAATATAGTGACGAGGAAGAAGACTTTAAGTCTTTTGAAGGATTGTTGACTACTAAAATTTCATCTAGTCCTACTTTTCAGCAAAAGGATGATCAAAGATGTATGCACGTTGTGGTTAATAATAGCTATCAAGATCTTATTGCAGTAGGGAACATATTTCATTACAACCAATATATTAATGATCTTTAGGATGTTAACCATCATATAGATGCTTTTAACATGGTACCAAATGCATATATTATTTTAAGTTGTCATAAAGATCAGATTGCCTCCTTTGAAAAATTGAAAAATGATGAGCAGATTTTTATATCAGCGTATGACAATTTTGAATCTACAATAGATCCTAAGGGCATCTCTCGGTTTCAAGATTTGTAGCGATTGGAAGTTTGCAGCAGATATGAAGAAGAAGGTGAGGAGATGAAAAGTCTTGATCAGCAATCCATCTTATATGTTTCTCCAATAGATCTCGAGGAGGCTGCATTCAACAATGAGATTAGTAAAGGCAACCTTCAACATCATTTCAAATTACAGCTGGATCAACAGTCTAAAGAGGTATTTCTTTCTAAATTTGATGACCCTTTTGTTGACTATTTGGAGTCTATGAGCAACATAAATGTTAAAATATCTCTGTCAGAAGAAGATTGTCTTTATCATCCATTCAAACCTCTTTTCTGCATGATATGGATTCCATTATTTTTCGGGTCAAGATCTAGCATGATGTCAGTAAATCAGTTCCTTACATGGCTTCATTGGAAGCATCACTTCACTTGATAAGAGGCAGTACAGTTGGTTAGTGTAGAAGTAGAAGAGAATAAGCTCACTCAATGAGCATTAGATTTTTCATTTATTGGTTGAATAAGCAAAACAGGCTACAGGTTTCTGAAGATCATTTGCACAAGCCAGATGACTCCATGCCCAATGCTAAAGGTGACTGGAACTACTAGGTTCTTGGTGACCTCACTGGGAGGTATCCATCCCATTTGGAGCCAAATGTTAGCTCCCAAAATGAATCAGTCAATGTGTTTCATCTTGTAGGTGATAGCGTGGTCATTAATGGGATTCTATATAAATTTTTAGATTTTAAAAGTGTCAAAACATCGGATTTAAAATTGTACCCTAGAAATAAATTGAGCCTCAAAAGGATATTTTTAAATTTTGTGAAAAATCTTTTCAGTAGCTAACATATGTTGCTAAGTTGATGTTAGCTGGTGAAAGCCTCGATTTTCAACGGTTAAGGTGTACTCCCCGTAGGCAAGCAAGCTGGTGAAAGTGATAAACACAAATTTCTCTTCAATGACTCCAAAATAAAAAAGGGAATAAACATCAAATATGAGATCAGAGACAATAGGAATGGTTACAAGGTTGGTGATCTGAAAGAAGGAATGAAACGCAGATATGTGAAGGAATGTGTCTAAGTAGACATTTTCGATGTAGATTTCCATCCAGAACCAGACTACCTATGGAACCTGATTCCATTCTTGATGCACAATCCTAAAGTGGCTCTTGTTCAGGCCCATTAGAAATTCGTGAATTTGGATGAATGCTTGATGACAAGAATGCAGGAGATGTCCTTGGTTTATCATTTCACTGTGGAACAGGAAGTGGGCTCTTCTACCCATTCCTTCTTTGGTTTCAATGGAACTTCCAGAGTTTGGAAGATCAATGCTTTGAATGAAGCTGGTGGCTAGAAAGACCACACAACTGTGGAAGATATGGAGTAAATTGAAGAAGACAATAAAAGAATTTGGTTCAAATTCTAAAAGAATAGATGGCAACCATGGAGGCAGAGTATACCCATTTTGAAGATTTCCTTTTTTGACCAAGCCATAACTTTCACCAGTGTAGAAGGCAGGATTATAACCAGTTAGCTGATGAAAAGGAGAGATTTCACCATCTAATTAACAAATCTTAAGGCGAAATAGCTGGTGAAACCTGTTACATGGTAGGAAGGTCGTATTTTTGCCCAGATCTAACTTTTTCTCAACCAAATCTTTCAATGTTGGTTTTTAAAGATGCATAATAATTAAATACATCAAATTTAAGGTTTTATCTTGATGTATTATGTGTTTAAGAAGGTGGAAAGGTAAAATTGGTGAAACCTATTACATGGTAGCAAGGTCGTATTTTTGCCCAGATCTGACTTTTTCTCAACCAAATCTTTCAAGGTTGGTTTCTAAAGATGCATAATAATTAAATACATCAGATTTAAGGTTTTATCTTGATGTATTATGTGTTTAAGAAGGTGGAAAGGTAAAATTGGTGACCTAGTTTATGAGCAAAAAACTATTTTTTTTTGCCAAAGGTGGCAAATTTGAATTTCCTATGAAGATGCATCAACCTTGGAAGGTTTTCTACATATGTCAAAGAGTTTGGAGGACATGAAGACTATCAAGATAGAGTTTGACCCCTTAAATAGGATCTTTTCCTATTTTGTTTTGACTTTCCATTTTTTAGTATTCTAGATCCATTTTTATAGGATCTCATCCTACACTTGTTGTATCTATTTTGATTTGACTATTTTTAGCAAATTTGATCCATCTTTCAAGGATCTAGATTTCATCTTGTAAGGGTATAAATCCAAGGACATTTGGAGCACTAAAGGGTTCAATTTTGGATACATTTTGCTACTGTTATAGACTCTTATTTGATAATAGAATCACAGTCTTCTTTTGTCTTCAATATCCGAATTGTTCATGCATCTTATCTTTCTGTATTTTACTTTAGTTTGTCTTAGCTTCTAATGACTATCATCTCTTTATTAAGCTCATAAACTTGAATTGAAGGACTTCTTTCTATCTTGTATTGACCCTACACCTAGTTGCATTTGGTTATCAAGATTAGTATTCTTCATCCCCTGTTTAAACTATCTTGTCTGATTATCGATTTATAAAAGCACTGTATTATTTGAATGTATGATGAGTTGTCTATTTCATTAGTCATTGAGTTATCCCATTGTTCCAAGCATACCAAATTTACCATATTCTTGAGTTACCAAGCATCTTTGGCCTACAAACCCAAAGAGTTTCTTGGAGTGATAACATCGGCTTGATGATAACTTCAAAGGAAAATTCCTAAAATAGTAGCAACCATCTACAAATTCTCCCTTCCAGCACAGGTATGTTAATTAGGTATTTTAATGCAGAATGGTCAGTAAAGAATCTGAAATGGGAACCTAACAGATAATGTCTAATTTTTTGTAAAGCACATATCATTGCTAAGCCTTCCTTTTCTATCGTGGTATAGTTGCACTCTGCTTGCGACATCTTTTGACTCGCAAAGTAGATGGGGTGATCCATAGCTCCATCTCCAGGTTGCGTTAAGATAGCTCCTAAGGAAATTCTTGAAGCATCTACATGGACGTGAAATTCCTTATCCCAGATTGCAAATATCAGAATCGGTGTTGTAATGAGCTTCTCCTTACGTGTCTCAAATGATTTATCACATTCGGGATTCCATTGGAACATTTCAGCCTTTTTCAGGAGGTTTTCGAGAGGTGTAGTAATGTTGGTGTATCTTCGAATGAACCTGTGATAGTAGCCTGTATGTCCTAATCTGGAGCACAAATGTTTAGCACTCATAGGTGGCATCATATTCGTAATGACCACAAATTTAGTTGGGTCTACCAATACTCCTTCTCGACAGACTATGTGGCCCAACAGATTGCCATGTGGCACACATAAGATACATTTTTTGAGATTTAATGAGATTTTCAATTCTCTGCATCTGTCAAACATTATCCTTAGCAGTGCTACATGTTCCTTGAGCAAGCTCTATATTGTCCAATCATCCATGTAGACTTCTATAAATTTGTGAATGAATTCTCTAAAGGCTTCTATCAAATTCCTGGAAAAAACTGCATGGGCATTCTTTAAGCCAAATGGAATCACATTGTATGCAAAAGATCCACATTTGATAATGAAAGTGGTCTTTCTCTTGTCCTCTTCGGCGATTCTGACTTGATGGTATCCTAAAAATCCGTCTGTAAATGAGTATGCTTCCTTCCCCTCAACACGTTCGAGTACTTCATCGGTAAAAGGTGTTGGGAAAGGGTCATGCACATAGGCGACGTTGAGACTCCTGTAGTATACATAGACTCTAATATCCTCTGTATCTTTCTTGCTTTGGATGACTATCTGGCTGACCCACTTGGCTTCTTTTACCGGAAAAATGAGACCTACTTCTAACATCTTATCAATCTCCTTCTTAACTTTCTCTTTTATCCTGGGGTTAAGACAGTATGGTCTATGTCTAATAGGCTTGGATCTTGGTTTTAACTCAATCTTCATTTCTCCCATGACTCCCTTGATTCC
The DNA here is from genome assembly GCA_000966675.3 of Picea glauca. Lineage (NCBI taxonomy): Eukaryota > Viridiplantae > Streptophyta > Pinopsida > Pinales > Pinaceae > Picea > Picea glauca. Next base: position 51,306 of record JZKD02S0634206.1, on the reverse strand, counting down.
CTTTAATTCCAAAAATGTCTTCGTGAACAAATCCTCATATTCCCACAATAAACTCTGTATTTCTTGCCTGGTTTGTTCATCCCAGTAATCTCCCCCCAAGGTTATCTTGGGTTTCTCTTCGGTCCCTATGTTGAGTCTTTGCAATTTTAGTGGGTGATTATAGGAACTATCGGTCTGGCTAGGTATGGTATTTTGTATTTCTCTACTCCCCTCTGTCTCTTTGACGGCTAGGCTTCTCAGTTCTAATAATTCATCTAGGCTTTCTGAGTGTTTTCCAATCTGATAGCATTTTATAGGTTTTTCAGTTGAGGGTAAGTGGCATTTATTTTGAAGTTCTTGGGTATGCTTGGGACACACTACAAAGTTTGGTCTCTTATTTCTATTGGTTGTAAACATAAGTTCTTGAATCTTTTGCATGGATAGTTCAAGTTTAGGGTACTTACTTGTGAATGAGAAGTATTTGCAGAAATGAACTGCCAGTGTTTTCCAATCACTGGCCTGTCTTCTAGTTTCCTCATGTACAAACCAAGATTTTGGTATTGGGCCTAGAGAATGGGGAAATACCTGAACCCAGAAGTGAGAGGGTATCTCCGCGGTTTGCCACTGTGTTATGCACTGTTCAATGTGTATTCTAGGATCTGATTCTCCATTGAATAGTTGCATGATGTGGGGATCCATCTGCATCCCTAATTCCAGTTACTCCTTATTCCAGAACATGTACTTGATAGCTTGCTTCACCTCGTCCCAAGTTCTGAGTACATCTTTATGAGTGGCCCACCATCTGGTGGGGTTTTCCTAGAAAGCTATATCCAGTACTGAAATTCTTTGATCTTCTCTCACATTTTCTTCCATGTTCTGCAAAAAATTGTCTAGGTCTGAGGTGTCACCGTATACTGGTTATTCTCTGGATTCGGTCCCAATCCATCTGGTCATTCTGACAGTTGTGCATCTCCTTGAGAATTGTTTGTGCGAGCCTTGTTGCCAACTATCAAAATCCAGTTTTGAATTTTTGTCTATTGACTGTATACTTCTCCATATTACTCATCCATCCATAGTAGGATTTATATAATCGTTTCTGGTCCTAGCTGTTATAGTGTACAACTGGTCTAGGTCTTCTCCTTCCATATTATTGTTTGTTGGTTCTGTGTACCTAGGTTATACATATGGATCCAAAGGTTGAACTACATTGATTCAAATACCTTATTCAACGCCGAGGGTTTTTCATACAATTTGGCCAACATGTCCATCAAACGCTTCGTTGTCTTTTCTTTCAAAATATTGAAAGCCACCGATGCTGCCGGGCTCAGCCGTATCGTTCCTAGAGCCTTTCTGTCAAGAATCTCCCATTCTTCATCCTTCATGGCCGTCATATTCTTTGCTACTCCACTCAATGGTATGAATAGATCCTTCTGATATAAATAGTCTTCCATCTGCATCTTCCATAACTGGTAGTTTTTGCCATTAAATTTCTCGACCCTAAACTTTCCATCTTCCGACATTGCTCCCACTCGAACCAGGAACCCTCTTTTCCTGCGAGTTACCTTATGCTCTAATACCAGTTGTTAGAAAAAAAGGACCGCGGAGCAATAAAATAAAACAAATGCAGAAACAAAACACAGAAGACACATAATACAAGAGAGACACATATTTATGTGGTTCACCCAGTGTGGGCTACGTCCACCAGAGAAATTTCCAGGTCCTTCCTTTATTATTATCTAGCAAATGAGGGGATACAACCTACAACAACATACCCAAAAAAACATCGTTTAGGGTCTCAAAATGGCCCCGGAAGTTCATGACCCGAAAAAACTGCTAAAAATAGTAAATTACCAAAATTGCCAGAAACATGTTTTG
>JZKD02S0634206.1:29591-40051 GCA_000966675.3 Picea glauca | reverse complement strand
CTCTTGTCGCCCTCCTTGGAAAAGATGTCGCTTCCACCTTCCCTCAGTCTGAAGAGGAAGCTATCAGTAAGGCCCAGCAATATGACCTCATTTACGCACAGTCAGGATACTTGTACACAGTACTCCCTGATCTACCAAAACCTGTGCCCTTTGGCCAGGACAAATCTGGGATGTCGCATTCAGTAGACGGACTCATAGGTGCCACCATGCACCATAGTCCCCAACCCCAACCACCTCCGATGTATGGGACACCTCAATACCCGCCGGCATACGGGGGCACTCCTTACTTTCCCCCACCCCCCTATCAACAGCCCTATTCTACGGCTGTACCTCCACCCATCAGTGGACCACCACCGGCACCACCCATACATCCATCTATTCCTACAAGCAGTGGTACTCCCTCAACGTCCTCTTATAGTACTGGGGAAAGCACACAGCCTTCCTATGTACCCTATGGCTCAGTACCACCACAAAATCCGTACTTCCCCTTTCCAGGACCTCCACAACCTATGGCTCCCCCACATCCCAGTACGGGGGTAAATTTTGTTCAACCTTCCGCTGCTCAGCAGTACCAGAATTTTGAACAATTAAACACAGCCAACCCTCCCCAACCATCGAACAATAACAGGAGGAAAGGACGGAATAGGAACAACCACAACCCCAATCAAAGTAGGAATCAACCCCCACAGCAACAGCCCACTGGGGGCAACCCGAACCAAGGGAACCAAAACCCCCAAGGGGGAAACAACAACAAACGCCAAGGCCGGAATACGGTCAAAACCATTCACCCTTGTGCTCTTTGTGGAATGTATGGTCATTACACCCACCATTGCCCCCAGATCACTGATTTCAAGAGGTTGAAAGACTCTGGAAGCATTCCACCGTCACCAACACAACCTACCCCTCAACAGGCACAACAGCAATATGCGCAACAACCTCCTGCAGTATTGCAGAACCCTATTCCACATCAGGGCGTGATAAACACCCAATAGGAGGCACAACATCCCCCACCTCAAGTGGGCCAATACCACAACCCCAATAACCCTGCAGAACGAACAATTCTCCTCACCAGCGAGGAGGAAATCCTTCTACAAACGCGTAATTGTCAGTATCCTGCGACAGCTGAGTCCACTCCTACATCTGCAGAAACAAACCCTCCACCGACGGGACCTCTGTTGGTGATCCCTCGCCCTTCCGCCGAACCACCATTACGCATCCCTCGCATCCCTTTGCGCAGGAATGTTCATAATCCACAGGCTCGGGCGGCTCATAACTACAGCCTAGTAGATGACTTAGCACAGTCCCCGGCTTCCATGTCAGTTTTGGAAGTTCTCCAAACTTGCCCAACACAATGCAAATCACTACTTTCCGCCATGGGCGCAGTCGACCCTGCAGATACTCGACTCATTACCTTCGACCTTGATAACTGCGAACCGCGCCTACCCGCTACAGTTGCTATTCAAATCCCCGTCAAAATACGGAACATCACAGTCCATCGGTGTATCATCGATGAAGGGGCATCTACTTGCATCATGTCCAAAACTGTATGGCAAAAGCTTGGTGCCCCAGAGCTCTTACCCTCTACCATCGCATTACGAGCCTATGACGGAAGATCATCATCCCCTGAAGGGATCTTCCAGAATGTACCCATAGAGCTTGGGGGCAAAACCGTTCTCATCGATATTGAAGTTATCGACGTCCCACTTGAATACAACATCTTGCTTGGCCGTACCTATATGTATGCTATGAAGGCAGTGGCATCATCAATCTTTAGGACAATCATGTTCCCTCATAACGGGAAGATTGTAACTATCGACCAAGTAACACATTACGAGCCAAACCCGTCAGCCAACCTCGATAACATTCTTCCTCTCATTCATACAAACCAAGACGAATATCCACTCGTCGNGGCTGTACCTCCACCCATCAGTGGACCACCACCGGCACCACCCCTACATCCATCTATTCCTACAAGCAGTGGTACTCCCTCAACATCATCTTATAGTACTGGTGAAAGCACACAGCCTTCCTATGTACCCTATGGATCGATACCACCACAAAATCCGTACTTCCCCTTTCCAGGGCCTCCACAACCCATGGCTCCCCCACATCCCAGTGCGGGGGTAAATTTTGTTCAACCTTCCGTTGCTCAGCAATACCAGAATTTTGAACAATTAAACACAGCCAACCCTCCTCAACCATCGAACAATAACATGAGGAAAGGACGGAATAGGAACAACAACAACCCCAATCAAGGTGGGAATCAACCCCCACAGCAACAGCCCACTGGGGGCAACCCGAACCAAGGGAACCAAAACCCCCAAGGGGGCAACAACAACAAACGCCAAGGTCGGAATACGGTCAAAACCATTCACCCTTGTGCTCTTTGTGGAATGTATGGTCATTACACCCACCATTGCCCCCAGATCGCTGATTTCAAGAGGATGAAAGACTCTGGAAGCATTCCACCGTCACCAGCGCAACCTACCCCTCAACAGGCACAACAACAATATGTGCAACAACCTCCCGCAGTATTGCAGAACCCTATTCCACATCAGGGCGTGATAAACACCCAACATGAGGCACAACATCCACCACCTCAGGTGGGCCAATACCACAACCCTAACAACCCTGCAGAACGAACAATTCTCCTCACCAGCGAGGAGGAAATACTTCTACAAACGCGTAATCGTCAGTATCCTGCGACAGCTGAGTCCACTCCTACATCTGCAGAAACAAACCCTCCACCGACGGGACCTCCATTGGTGATCCCTCGCCCTTCCGCCAAACCACCGTTACGCATCCCTCGCATCCCTTTGCGCAGGAATGTTCATAATCCACAAGCTCGGGCAGCTCATAACTACAGCCTAGTAGATGACTTAGCACAATCCCCAGCTGCCATGTCAGTGTTGGAAGTTCTCCAAACTTGCCCAACACAACGGAAATCACTACTTTCCGCCATGGGCGCAGTCGACCCTGCAGATACTCGACTCATTACCTTCGACCTTGATAACTGCGAACCACGTCTACCCGCCGCAGTTGCTATTCAAATCCCCGTCAAAATACAGAACATCACAGTCCATCGGTGTATCATCGATGAAGGGGCCTCTACTTGCATCATGTCCAAAACCGTATGGCAAAAGCTTGGTGCCCCAGAGCTCTTACCCTTTGCCATCGCATTGCGAGCCTATGACGGAAGATCATCATCCCCTGAAGGGATCTTCCAGAATGTACCCATAGAGCTCGGGGGCAAAACCGTTCTCATCGATATTGAAGTTATCGACNACGTCCTCTTATAGTACTGGGGAAAGCACACAGCCTTCCTATGTACCCTATGGATCAATACCACCACAAAATCCGTACTTCCCCTTTCCAGGGCCTCCACAACCTATGGCTCCCCCACATCCCAGTACGGGGGTAAATTTTGTTCAACCTTTCGCTGCTCAGCAGTACCAGAATTTTAAACAATTAAACATAGCCAACCCTCCTCAATCATCGAACAATAACAGGAGGAAAGGATGGAATAGGAACAATAACAACCCCAATCAAGGTGGGAATCAACCCCCACAGCAACAGCCCACTGGGGGCAACCCGAACCAAGGGAACCAAAACCCCCAAGGCGGCAACAACAACAAACGCCAAGGCCGGAATACGGTCAAAACCATTCACCCTTGTGCTCTTTGTGGAATGTATGGTCATTACACCCACCATTGCCCCCAGATCGCTGATTTCAAGAGGTTGAAAGACTCTGGAAGCATTCCACCGTCACCAGCGCAACCTACCCCTCACCAGGCACAACAGCAATATGCGCAACAACCTCCCGCAGTATTGCAAAACCCTATTCCACATCAGGGCGTGATAAACACCCAACAGGAGGCACAACATCCCCCACCTCAAGTGGGCCAATACCACAACCCCAATAACCCTGCAGAACGAACAATTCTCCTCACCAGCGAGGAGGAAATCCTTCTACAAACGCGTAATCGTCAGTACCCTGCGACAGCTGAGTCCACTCCTACATCTGCAGAAACAAACCCTCCACCGACGGGACCTCCGTTGGTGATCCCTCGCCCTTCCGCCGAACCACCATTACGCATCCCTCACATCCCTTTGCGCAGGAATGTTCATAATCCACAGGCTCGGGCGGCTCATAACTACAGCCTAGTAGATGACTTAGCACAGTCCCCGGCTGCCATGTCAGTTTTGGAAGTTCTCCAAACTTGCCCAACACAACGGAAATCACTACTTTCCGCCATGGGCATAGTCGACCCTGCAGATACTCGACTCATTACCTTCGACCTCGATAACTGCGAACCGCGTCTACCCGCCGCAGTTGCTATTCAAATCCCCGTCAAAATACGGAACATCACAGTCCATCGGTGTATCATCGATGAAGGGGCCTCTACTTGCATCATGTCCAAAACCGTATGGCAAAAGCTTGGTGCCCCAGAGCTCTTACCCTCTGCCATCGCATTGCGAGCCTATGACGGAAGATCATCATCCCCTGAAGGGATCTTCCAGAATGTACCCATAGAACTCGGGGGCAAAACCGTTCTCATCGATATTGAAGTTATCGACGTCCCACTTGAATACAACATCTTTCTTGGCCGTACCTACATGTATGCTATGAAGGCAGTGGCATCATCAATCTTTAGGACAATCATGTTCCCTCATAACGGGAAGATTGTAACCATCGACCAAGTAACACATTACGAGCCAAACCCGTCAGCCAATCTCGATAACATTCTTCCTCTCATTCATACAAACCAAGACGAATATCCACTCGTCGAGATGGGCCCTGGAATGTTTAAAGACCCATCCTTGTTAGGGACATACCATGGAGCACCACCACTCCTTCCCCCTCACCAGGTATGCGGCGTTTCCTCCCAAAAAACTCTCACGGAGGATACTCTTCCTCCTCAGGNTGGCTCCCCCACATCCCAGTGCGGGGGTAAATTTTGTTCAACCTTCCGCTGCTCAGCAGTACCAGAATTTTGAACAATTAAACACAGCCAACCCTCCTCAACCATCGAACAATAATAGGAGGAAAGGACGGAATAAGAACAACAACAACCCTAATCAAGGTGGGAATCAACCCCCACAGCAACAATCCACTGGGGGCAACCCGAACCAAGGGAACCAAAACCCCCAAGGGGGCAACAACACCAAACGCCAGGGCCGAAATACGGTCAAAACCATCCACCCTTGTGCTCTTTATGGAATGTATGGTCATTACACCCACCATTGCCCCCAGATCGATGATTTCAAGAGGTTGAAAGACTCTGGAAGCATTCCACCGTCACCAGCGCAACCTACCCCTCAACAGGCACAACAACAATATGCGCAACAACCTCCCGCAGTATTGCAGAACCCTATTCCTTATCAGGGCATGATAAACACCCAACAGGATGCACAACATCCCCCACCTCAGGTGGGCCAATACCACAACCCTAATAACCCTGCAGAACGAACAATTCTCCTCACCAGCGAAGAGGAAATCCTTCTACAAACGCGTAATCGTCAGTATCCTGCGACAGCTGAGTCCACTCCTACACCTGCAGAAACAAATCCTCCACCAACAGGACCTCCGTTGGTGATCCCTCGCCCCTCCGCCGAACCACCGTTACGCATCCCTCACATCCCTTTGCGCAGGAATGTTCATAATCCAAAGGCTCGGGCAGCTCATAACTACAGCCTAGTAGATGACTTATCACAATCCCCAGCTGCCATGTCGGTGTTGGAAGTTCTCCAAACCTGCCCAACACAACGGAAATCACTACTTTCTGCCATGGGCGCAGTCGACCCTGCAGATACTAGACTCATTACCTTCGATCTCGATAACTGCGAACCGTGTCTACCCGCCGCAGTTGCTATTCAAATCCCCGTCAAAATACGGAACATCACAGTCCATCGGTGTATCATCGATGAAGGAGCCTCTACTTGCATCATGTCTAAAACCGTATGGCAAAATCTTGGTGCCCCAGAGCTCTTACCCTCTGCCATCGCATTGCGAGCCTATGACGGAAGATCATCATCCCCTGAAGGGATCTTCCAGAATGTACCCATAGAGCTCGGGGGCAAAACCGTTCTCATCGATATTGAAGTTATCGACGTCCCACTTGAATACAACATCTTGCTTGGCCGTACTTATATGTATGCTATGAAGGCAGTGGCATCATCAATCTTTAGGAAAATCATGTTCCCTCACAACGGAAAGATTGTAACCATCGACCAAGTAACACATTACGAGCCAAACCCATCCGCCAACCTTGATAACATTCTTCCTCTCATTCATACAAACCAAGACGAATATCCACTCGTCGAGATGGGCCNAATACCAGAATTTTGAACAATTAAACACAGCCAACCCTCCTCAACCATCGAACAATAACAGGAGGAAAGGACGGAATAGGAACAACAACAACCCCAATCAAGGTGGGAATCAACCTCCACAGCAACAACCCACTGGGGGCAACCCGAACCAAGGGAACCAAAACCCCCAAGGAGGCAACAACAACAAACGCCAAGGCCGGAATATGGTCAAAACCATTCACCCTTGTTCTCTTTGTGGAGTGTATGGTCATTACACCCACCATTTCCCCCAGATCGCTGATTTCAAGAGGTTGAAAGACTCTGGAAGCATTCCTCCATCACCAGCGCAATCTGCCCCTCAACAGGCACAACAACAATATGCACAACAACCTCCCGCAGTATTGCAGAACCCTATTCCACATCAGGGCGTCATAAACACCCAACAAGATGCACAACATCCCCCACCTCAGGTGGGCCAATACCACAACCCCAATAACCCTGCAGAACGAACAATTCTCCTCACCAGCGAAGAGGAAATCCTTCTACAAACGCGTAATTGTCAGTATCCTGCGACAGCTGAGTCCACTCCTACACCTGCAGAAACAAATCCTCCACCAACGGGACCTCCATTGGTGATCCCTCGCCCTTCCACCGAACCACCATTACGAATCCCTCGCATCCCTTTGCGCAGGAATGTTCATAATCCACAGGCTCGGGCAGCTCATAACTACAGCCTAGTAGATGACTTAGCACAATCCCCAGCTGCCATGTCAGTGTTGGAAGTTCTCCAAGCTTGCCCAACACAACGGAAATCACTACTTTTCGCCATGGGTGCAGTCGACCCTGCAGATACTAGACTCATTACCTTCGATCTCGATAACTGCGAACCGCGTCTACCCGCCGCAGTTGCTATTCAAATCCCCGTCAAAATACGGAAAATCACAGTCCATCGGTGTATCATCGATGAAGGGGCCTCTACTTGCATCATGTCCAAAACCGTATGGAAAAATATTGGTGCCCCAGAACTCTTACCCTCTGCCATCGCATTGCGAGCCTATGACGGAAGATCATCATCCCCTGAAGGGATCTTCCATAATGTACCCATAGAGCTCGGGGGCAAAACCGTTCTCATCGATATTGAAGTTATCGATGTCCCACTTGAATACAACATCTTGCTTGGCCGTACTTATATGTATGCTATGAAGGCAGTGGCATCATCAATCTTTAGGACAATCATGTTCCCTCACAACGGGAAGATTGTAACCANTGGGAATCAACCCCCACAGCAACAGCCCACTGGGGGCAACCCGAACCAAGGGAACCAAAACCCCCAAGGGGGCAACAACAACAAACGCCAAGGCCGGAATACGGTCAAAACCATTGACCCTTGTGCTCTTTGTAGAATGTATGGTCATTACACCCACCATTGCCCCCAGATCGCTGATTTCAAGAGGTTGAAAGACTCTGGAAGCATTCCACCATCACCAGCGCAACCTACCCCTCAACAGGCACAACAACAATATGCGCAACAACCTCCCGCAGAATTGCAGAACCCTATTCCACATCAGGGCGTGATACACACCCAACAGGAGGCACAGCATCCACCACCTCAGGTGGGCCAATACCACAACCCTAACAACCCTGCAGAACGAACAATTGTCCTCACCAGCGAGGAGGAAATCCTTCTACAAACGCGTAATCGTCAGTATCCTGCGACAGTTGAGTCCACTCCTACATCTGCAGAAACAAACCCTCCACCGACGGGACCTCCGTTGGTGATCCCTCGCCCTTCCGCCGAACCACCGTTACGCATCCCTCGCATCCCTTTGCTCAGGAATGTTCATAATCCACAGGCTCGGGCAGCTCATAACTACAGCCTAGTAGATGACTTAGCACAATCCCCAGCTGCCATGTCAGTGTTGGAAGTTCTCCAAACTTGCCCAACACAAYGGAAATCACTACTTTCCKCCATGGGYGYAGTMGACCCTRCAGATACTMGACTCATTACCTTCGACCTCGATAACTGCGAACCGCGTCTACCCRCCGCAGTTGCTATTCAAATCCCCGTCAAAATACGGAACATCACAGTCCATCGGTGTATCATCGATGAAGGGGCCTCTACTTGCATCATGTCCAAAACCGTATGGCAAAAGCTTGGTGCCCCAGAGCTCTCACCCTCTGCCATCGCATTGCGAGCCTATGACGGAAGATGATCATCCCCTGAAGGGATCTTCCAGAATGTACCCATAGAGCTCGGGGGCAAAACCGTTCTCATCGATATTGAAGTTATCGACGTCCCACTTGAATACAACATCTTGCTTGGCCGTNAAACCATTCACCCTTGTGCTCTTTGTGGAGTGTATGGTCATTACACCCACCATTGCCCCCAGATCGCTGATTTCAAGAGGTTGAAAGACTCTGGAAGCATTCCACCGTCACCAGCACAACCTACCCCTCAACAGGCACAACAGCAATATGCGCAACAACCTCCCGCAGTATTGCAGAACCCTATTCCACATCAGGGCATGATAAACACCCAACAGGATGCACAGCACCCCCCACCTCAGGTGGGCCAATACCACAACCCCAATAACCCTGCAGAACGAACAATTCTCCTCACCAGCGAGGAGGAAATCCTTCTACAAACGCGTAATCGTCAGTATCCTGCGACAGCTAAGTCCACTCCTACATCTGCAGAAACAAATCCTCCACCAACGGGACCTCCGTTGGTAATCCCTCGCCCTTCCGCCGAACCACCGTTACGCATCCCTCGCATCCCTTTGCGCAAGAATGTTCATAATCCACAGGCTCGGGCAGCTCATAACTACAGCCTAGTAGATGACTTGGCACAATCCCCAGCTACCATGTCAGTGTTGGAAGTTCTCCAAACTTGCCCAACACAATGGAAATCACTACTTTCCGCTATGGGCGCAGTCGACCCTGCAGATACTAGACTCATTACCTTCGATCTCGATAACTGCGAACCGCGTCTACCCGTCGCAGTTGCTATTCAAATCCCCGTCAAAACACGGAACATCACAGTCCATCGGTGTATCATCGATGAAGGGGCCTCTACTTGCATCATGTCCAAAACCGTATGGCAAAAGCTTGGTGCCCCAGAACTTTTACCCTCTGCCATCGCATTGCGAGCCTATGACGGAAGATCATCATCCCCTGAAGGGATCTTCCAGAATGTACCCATAGAGCTCGGGGGMAAAACCGTTCTCATCGATATTGAAGTTATCGACGTCCCACTTGAATACAACATCTTGCTTGGCCGTACTTATATGTATGCTATGAAGGCAGTGGCATCATCAATCTTTAGGAAAATAATGTTCCCTCACAACGGGAAGATTGTAACCATCGACCAAGTAACACATTACGAGCCAAACCCGTCATCCAACCTCGATAACATTCTTCCTCTCATTCATACAAATCAAGACGAATATCCACTCGTCGAGATGGGCCCTGGAATGTTCAAAGACCCATCTTTGTTAGGGACATACCATGGAGCACCACCACTCCTTCCCCCTCACCAGGTATGCGGCGTTTCCTCCCAAAAAACTCTCACAGAGGATACTCTTCCTCCTCAGGAGGCTTCAGTCANCAGAATGTACCCATAGAGCTCGGGGGCAAAACCGTTCTCATCGATATTGAAGTTATCGACGTCCCACTTGAATACAACATCTTGCTTGGCCGTACTTATATGTATGCTATGAAGGAAGTGGCATCATCAATCTTTAGGACAATAATGTTCCCTCACAACGGGAAGATTGTAACCATCGACCAAGTAACACATTACGAGCCAAACCCGTCAGCCAACCTCGATAACATTCTTCCTCTCATTCATACAAATCAAGACGAATATCCACTCGTCGAGATGGGCCCTGGAATGTTCAAAGACCCATCCTTGTTAAGGACATACCATGGAGCACCACCACTCCTTCCCCCTCACCAGGTATGCGGCTTTTCCTCCCAAAAAACTCTCACGGAGGATACTCTTCCTCCTCAGGAGGCTTCAGTCATCCCTGAAGTCTCACCAGTCGCAGCACCACTCTCACAGGAGTCTCCTGCAAACCCGTCGACTCCCACAGTCCACGAACCTACACCTCCTCAAGGGCCTAATTCCCTCTGGGAGACAGTTCCCC
>JZKD02S0634206.1:12093-29581 GCA_000966675.3 Picea glauca | reverse complement strand
TATATATATATATATATATATATATATATATATATATATATATATATATATATATATATATATATTTCCGCAAGAGTTCTATGTGTATATATTTTAATTGCATGCAGTTCAAAAATTGATGTGGCATAGCTCAGTGGGATGTTGGGTATGTTACAGTATGTTCCGTAGAGAGAATAAAAACATTCTCTACAGTAGCGTGGCCCAACGTGGGTGGCCGGGGACATTAAAAAAATGCATAACAGCAGCAAAATCACAATTTCTAGCCAAGAAAAATCCACTTACAATGCACTAAAACAAACCCAAAATCCGCCTCATAATTTGTGCATAATTGTTGGTCCTCGACCAATTTTTGTGGAAATGATGGTCATGTTTGACCAATTTTGGAGCTTCAACAGGCTGGTCGAAGACGGAGCTCCCAGGCAAAGCAGAGATTGTGGGATCTTACCCTTTTTGCATTCTTTTTGGGTTTTAGGGTTTATGTAATGGGTATGGGATGTCAGCCCATGGGTTTACCCATGTTTAGGCCCCTTTTGTAATGTATAAATAAGTGGCTGAGCGATGTAAGAGGTCTGATTTTGCTCAGTGCAAGTTCAATCTATTTGATTGTATTGATACTTGGCTTAGTGCATGAGTAGTTGTCTTTGTGCAAGAACTGTGTTAAGAATTGCAGAGCTAAGTGCAAGTGATTGTAAGAGACTGTGTAAGGCTTTGTGTTATTCAGGAGTACGATTTTTTCCTTGACCTAACTTGGGGAAGCAGGATCTAGCGAGGTGCATGCAGATCTCATGTCCTATGCGAAGTTGGATTTGTGGCTTAGAATATGTAAGAAGATTGGAAGAGACTAATAAAGAAGAGAAGAGTTGGTGGACATAGCCCCACACTGGGCTGAGCCATGTATATCCTATGTCGATGTGCTTTGTAATATATTGTTCATGTTGTTTATGTATTTAATTGCTTAGTGTAATAATCTTGATGTATAATAGGTAGATCCATTGATTCTTAGTGCTTTATACATGAATGGATGTTAGATCTACTATGATGCTATGTGATGAGTGGTTATATGTGCTTGATCTTGGTTGTTACGACGTCGATCTGTAATAAGGGTTTAACCTGTGATGTGAATAAGAGTTAAAGGCTAAAGAATGTTATTGGCTAAGTTCTCTGTTAAGTATTGTGATCATAGATCTGTGTCCTAGATAGGTTGTAGACACTTGAGTCCTACAACACCCCTTGTCTCTACCTCGAGTGAGACTTCATCTTCTTCGCATGTGTTTCTGAAAAGGTCGGTAGTTAGGGTTTTGTTGGTGCATTGTTGAAGCGTTGAAACCTGGATCTACCCCTCTACCAACAAATGGTTCTATTGCCAGGACCTGAAACTGTGATTGTCGGGAACTGAAGAAAAGAGAAATATCTGTGCATAGATCTGTTGTTGTAGTGCACAGTAGTTTACTTGACTTGTGAAGCTCTGTGCTAAGAAAGGAACCTGATCTGAAGAAAACAAGTAAAATCTTAAAGCTTTGTGATCTGATGAGGGTAAGATAAGTGGAAATTTTTGTTTCGAAAGTATGAATCTAGGTATGCTTGATAGATTTTGTCCTAGTCAAAAAAATAAGGCACAACTAGAAGAAAGAAAAGTTGATTTGAATAGATATGATAGAAATAGTGAAAGATATGTTATTACTGTGCATAGAAAGAATTTTTGGACTAATAAGTGGATGCAGGAACCTAGAAAGAATTTTTGCAGATTGCAAGTCTAGTACTGTGATCCTAGTGCGCAGTACAAGAAAGGTTGGGGATCTTTTAAAGGAAAGAGAGGATTGACATTATGTTATAATTGCAGAAGACTAGGACATCTTGCTAAGGAATGACCTGTTATAGGTCCTATTTGTCTTTGTTGTAAAGTTGTTGGTCATGAGGTTTTGAATTGCCCTAGAATGATTGCTAAAGTTGAAAAGATGAACTTGAGCCAAAAAAACTATGAAGAAGGTCAAGAAACTAAGTATATGTTAGAAAACCAGAAAGAATGAGAGACCCTATTATTATAGATGAAAGAAACAATGAATGATCACAAAGACATTAGTTTACCAGAGATCTTAAAAGAGAAGTAGTGTATAGAAACAAGAATAGGAGACTTCGACATAGAATGTGTTCTGGATGAGGAAACACGGGTGAATATCATGCCAGAAAGCACTTGGGAAATTTTGGGAAAGCCTGCTATGGTTCTTTCATTGGGAGGGATAGGATTGTTTAAAGGAAAGTTGATAACCCTATGTGAAAGACTTACTCATGTACCTATGATTTCCCATGGAACATCGACATAACAAGAATTTGAGGTAATTAAGTTTGTTGAGAACAATGCTCCTTTTTCACTTTTTCTAGGAACGACCTAGATTGAGAATGATCATATCCAAAGGAAAGAAGAGGAAGAAGTTGTAGAATAGAAAAACCAAGAATTAGGGGACTTTTTAGCCAAGAAAATAGAGCGACTAATAGAAGAACAGGAGGACTAGTCGAAGAAGCATAAGGCTATCAAGGTTGAAAGAATGCAAGAAGGCTTACAGAACCTGTCCATGCAGGAGAGAAGAACACCTACCCCAGAAGAAGTAAGAGAAGAGGTAATACACTCGAACCCTTTGAAAGACCCTCAACAGTGTGAAGTCCCTTTATTAGGAGAAAATATGAATAAGAATGGAAAGAGGAACCTAGAGACTCAGATCATAGGAAAGAAGGCCATAAATCTTAGTAAGAGGAAAGCAAAGTTAGAAAAATTGTAGGAAGTTCCAGAGAGGAATTCGCATAAAGAAGGCTTACAGAACTTAAACTTCGTCAGAATAGCAGAACAACGCAGAATGGCACTTCACCACAACGAAGCTATATGACTGTTGGAGGTGTCCTGACCAATAAAACGATGCTCCAGAATGGCTAGAAACACAGTTATTGTCGGAAATATCGCCATTGGACCATTGGGACTGTGCCATAATAGATGGAATCGTATTGATTGAGGCATACCTGCACATTGGAGAATTTTGTTACAACGTTGCTTATTTATTCCGTTGAATGCCTCACTGGGGACACTTTTGCAAACCGAGAAATTCAAGCTAACAAAGAACTATTTTCTATCATGCTATGCTTTTGAGACCTCATTATCCATTTTTCTTATCTTGAGCACCCGCTCACCCACTCGATATATTTGATCACGAGCGTGCATGTCGGACGACCTTAGCGTAGTAGAGAAGTCTATGGAGGAGATATTAATAGACCTTATGACTGAGAAAGTCATGTCTACAGGAGTACAGGCCTCATCGATGAAAGGATTGAAAGCATCACCCTCGAGTGGACATCAATCTGGTCCATCCTGAACCGTGATGGAAAAGAGACGCAATCACCATGATGATCTTGCAAATGAAAAGCAAATCCCGTCGGTCCTTCCCGACTACATCCCGCCTTTGGCTGGCGCAGTTAGTTGTGATAGCATCCCAATATATTTTGAGTACACACTCATCACGGTGTACCTCCCGAAAGTGATACGCACAGTAGGACCAAAGTTGGGACTGATTCCAGCTCTTAAGAGAAGTGATTTTAACCTTGGTGATAGGAAGAATTATGGAATGCTTGTGCTGCATAGATACTTGAAAAAGACGACTGGGAAGAAGCCTAAGATAGTTCCCCATCTATGGATCAAGGAGATCGCAAGGTAAACTATCTTAAATGTGATGAAGATACCACACTTTGACAGACATCAGGAGGTTAACATGTGTGTTAAAATCCTCCTTTCATGCTTCCATGGTAGGTACTTGTGGTTGGATAGGTGCATCACTATGGATTCGATGCTGATCCACCTCATTACTAGAGTAAGCAAGTAGGGACTAGACCCTCCGAAATTCTACCCAGGGAAGGTTGTCGATCGCTCCCTGGCGCAATGAATAAAGGAGGCATATGGCGATGTGGAGAAAGGGAAGAGAGGCTACAAGGTGGCCTCCATCCAAGATGGAGCAGTGCACCTAGCTTGTTAGTTGATAGCGGGAAAGATCGTCAGGAAGAAAAGACCGACACAAGTCATGAGGTTCATTTTCGACCGCATAGGGAAGTGCGTTGAAGGGATGCAGATGAACTGGGTGAGCTACCTCGTCAATGAGTTGGAGAAGGACTGTCATGAAGCGCAGGACCAAGGTTATGAATTCCACTTCAGTTTGCTATTGATTCTTATAGCATTTGTCGCTTGGGAGATGCCAGAGGGATCGAAATTCCCTGAAGTCGAGCCATCTGAACCACTGGCCGCGAGGTTCACCACCTTGTGGTATTCAAGCAATATGGAGAAGCAATGGCATTCAAACGTTGTCTTCCACACTTACTACTTACAACTCAAACAGGACATTAAATCTTTCCCCTGAATGACGTCGAATACACTCCATCGGTTTAGGCCATTAGCAAATTTTTATGCACACTGACACTTCATATATATTACCATGCGCTGGGATGTAAGCAAGGAGGAGATGCAATCGTACTACAAGATGACCGAAGAAGATATGGAGGAAATAACCAAGGAATGGCCTGCAGAATTCCTTGTACCAGTCAAGAAGATAGAGCTCTCTGACCCCAACATCATCAAAAGTCCTTTGGTCACTCGGGAAGAGTATGATGGATCGAGCAATGCTAAGTAGAAGAATAAGAAGGAAGAAGTGAAAGACATAAACAATGCATTGGAGGAAACTGCATTTGATTCACCTGGAGGAGGAGGAGGCGACAAAGTAAACCAAGAGGAGGAAGGGGAAGAAGATAAGCAGGAAAAGGGTGAAGTAACGCCGCCAAAGGATCCCCTTAGAGAGGCTGAGACTTCAAAGAAAAGGAAGTTTTCTCCAAAGAAACCCTCAGCATGAAATAAGAGCCTCACGAATAATCCTTGGTCACAGAATGTGCTCATAGTGGATGATATTGAACTCATCATCGTAGCTGTAGCACATACTTTGGAGGATATCTTGTAGTGAAATGAAGAAAAGCAAGAAATGATGTATGACAGAATCAAGGAAGATATTAAAGGGGTACAACAAAAACCATGCGGTGTCTACTACGCCATCATCATCAGAAGGTATAGAATTGGGGGATGAGCCTTCCCAACTATGCAGATTAGCAGATGCGAAAGAGGCTCGCCTTCGACGAGTACAGGAAGAAAAAGAATAGGCCACAAAGGCCTTGAAGCAAGAAAAGGAGGAATACCTAGAGAAACTTCAGGTTGTGAAGCAATACAAAGAAGACATTAGAGTGAAGTTCGAGGAGGACATAGAGCAGATCCAGAGAGAAAAAGACAAGTTGCTTGTGGAGCAGATTGCGGTCAAAGAGGCCATGGCTAGAGAACTTTGTTCTGTGCTGGGCTTGGCCCAAATGGAAGACGAGATAACTGAGACCCAATTAGGGAAGCTCGTTGAGGCCATTCAACAACTTCAAGCAAGAGTAGTCGAGTTAGAAATGCAAGCAATGTCGAGCACTCCGTAAGAAGTGCGAGACCAGAGGGAAGAAACTGCCAGGAGCACAGTAGAAAGAATCAAGGCATTGGCTTTGAAATGTAAGAAACTAAGAAGTTGAAGTGTGCAGACCTTTGAGCACCTGGCAAAAGACCCAAAATTGAGAACATTGGAGGCACAACTCTAGGAAGCGAAGCAACAAGTGTCGATTGTGTAAGTGCAACTGGACTAGCTTACGGCCATTGATAAGATGAAAAGGTCATAGGAGCAGTGTGTAGTTTAGCAGCAGGTCACTACCATCCAGAGAAGGATGATGGAGTTGACACAACGACTACAACTAGTGTAGGACAAAGCCTGCACACTCTTTGAAGAGATTGAGGGACAAGGATCACAATTGCAATAGGTGGTTGCCACAGTGGAACAATGCCTCGAAGGGCCTATCACCGAGCAAGTCATTTAGGAGTGCATCGAGTAGGAGGTTATGGTGAAGCAGCAAGTCAAGGAAGCTAAAGCTAAGCTCGAGGCCTTCGAAGAAGAGTTTCCCATATCAGAGTGACTCGGGATGAGTCGCAGGTGAGTGTTAGGGGCTTGTTGGCCCTCGACCAAGTTTTGTGGAAACATTGGTCATGTTTGACCATTTTTGGAGCTTTAACAGGCTGATCAAAGATGGAGTGCCCAAGAGAAGTGAAGATCGTGGGATATTGACCATTTTGTGGGATTTTTGGAATTTAGGGTTTATGTAATGGGTATGGGATATCAACCCATGGGTTTACCCATGTTTAGGCCTTTTTATCCCCACTTTTAGGGATAACTAGGAGATCATGTCTCGAGGCCCACAGGTCCTAGACATGGAGTACCCAGAGAAGGATTAACTTTAGCATGGCCCCAGAGGGCCCACCTTTTCTTTCTTCCAACACCCTTACTCTGTCTATAGCAACATCCATCACCATTGGCTTGGTTTTGTGTCAGAGATGGTTCTTGCTCCATGAGGTAATTCGTCCAGGTATCATGGTATGTGTCACTTTGATCATCAAGACCCTTGAATATGTGCATCTGATTCCTTTTGTTTCTAACAATGCTTGGATTTACACTTACCCACTTGACCATGTCTAGGGGAATTGACAAGGTGCCCTAGTAAGTCTGTGTCTGTAGGTTTTGGTTTGCCACTCGATGTACTTTTGAAAATCCATCGTCCACTCCCATCACAACACTTTTCATCTTGTTTCCCACTCACCTATCCCATTCCATTTGTTCAGGCACTGGGTTGACCTACTTTTAGGACTACACCTTATCTTGTGGGAAGAATGGGCTAAAGGCCCAGAAGGTAAAAACAAGATAGTAAAAGATAAAATCCTAAGAACAAACCTTGAGATGCTTTTCCCAGGGATCCCCAAGAAAGCAATAAAAGGATCCTCATCAAGAAACAAGAGGGACCCAGAAAAATAATAAAACAAGACCTAGTCAAAGGATAAGGGGTCTCATCACGAGCCAACCTATTAGGTCCATGGGTAGCTAGAAATATGACATTACCACCATCTGGTTACCACGCTAGGGTAGTGACCTTTGGTTACATAGCCAAGATAAAGGGGGTCTCATCATGAGCCAACCTTCTCATTTTTCTGAAATTACTTGTGGGTAACGCTGTCACCACTGGTCACCATGCCAGGGCAGTGTCCCTCGATTAGCTCTTGAAGAAATAAGAATAAAGGAGTAAAAGAATAAAAATAAAAGACATGAATGGGCTTGGAAAAATTGCATCCAAGACAAGTACAACTCACCTTCTACAAAGGCACCCATAGGTAAATCTTATCATCCTCTACCCCCCATTGCACCCACCTGCTTGGACATCCCTTCACCACATCACCTACTTACATGGCTTAGACGAGGTCTCTTTTGGAAACTTTCCTTCTCTAGTGGACACTAGCCCAATAGGATGCCCTGCCCTTTTCTCCAGACTTATATTGCAGGATTGTGTAATGTTTTTGAGCTTTTGACTTATGTATTAGGGATCATATGCACGTGTTTAATAATATTGATGATGATATGTGATTGATATTGCTATCATCCCTGTGACTGATGAGCCCATGGAGGGCATAGCTATTAATGTGCAGGACCATGCCCGATAGACAGGTACCATTTTGGACCGGTACACATGGGGAGATGATCAGTTCGGACCTCCATTGGTTTGAAGAGCCCATCATATGGATGTTGAGACCCCATCAGGGTTCATATACAGGACAAAGATGAATCAGGGGCTTTGCACCAAAGAAGAGGAGGACGTTCCATCAGGGGCACTTTGGCAGGGCTTGACCCATGGGGATTGACCCATTTTCAGTGGAACGTTGGCTCCAGATGGTCTGGGACGTCACCAGGAGGCTTATGACATCATCATGAGCATGTTGGCAGATGGACAGGGAAGTTGGCACATGTGGCATCCTAGAGGAGCTGAAGGAGGGCTAATGTCTTGCTTCAGGAGGCTGCATTTTCCCTAATAGGGGCTAACATCACCCTAGAAAGGGGTGATGTCTCAACTTTTGCTTGTTTAGGGTTTTAATTTAGCATTTAATGTAAAAACAATATGATTTTAGTATTTTGGCCTTGTCGGTCTTTTTCATGACCTAAAATGTAAAATTAGGTCATGGTATTGTATAAATGAAGGATTTTCACCTTCATTTTTTCATCATCTCTCACTCACTCATTAGTGAGGTATGAAATTTGCACCCTCTCTTGGGTTATTGGATTATTTAGTGATGTGCACTTGTTGAAGGAATATTTTCTTTGCATATTTTGGCATTTCTCTTGATGGAAGGTGTTACAACTAGGGTTTGCTATGCTTTTCTTGATGATATGTAAGTATTTTTATGCAAAACTTCTTGATTGAATGGTTGCATTACTTATTTCTTTCGTATGTTTATAATTTTCTGAATAAACCCTAGGTCACAAGAACACAAGTAGGTCCTTGTCTCATGTCCCCATTGAGAGAATTTTCAGCCATTGATTGAAGAAGGAGAGAGCCTAGTCATAGCTACACTCTCATTTTCTCTTCATTTGTCTAGCTGTACTATTTACAAGATGAGAAGAAGGAGACACCTTAAAGCCTAGATCTTCTACACTTTGGGCTGATTTTTCTAGGGTTTGCTGGTAGAGCCTTACTGTAGAAACACTTTGCTTCATCAAACCCTCTTGTCTTGGTTTTATGCTATCTTCATCTAGCTGTGATTGCCATTGACCTAAGGAAGGAGGAGAAAGCACTGAGGCCTTTCCATAGCAACACAAGAGTGAGCCTCTCTCCCCTAGGGTTTTGATTTTGAGGCCTTGCTGTAGCAACACCTCAAAACTTCTCCCTCTAGTCCTTGGCCTTTTTTACCCTTTTCTTCCTTTAGCTCTTGCATCCTCCACTTTTGATTCCATTAACCATAAGGCACTGATCTAAGGACTTATTGCTTTGTAGTGAACCTGATCACAACAACTTTCAAAAATCTTGAATCAAACCCTAACTACTAACATAAGCCTAGAAATTAACCTAACTAACCTATTGTTGTCATCATCTATTACTATTATCATCATTGTGCAACTAATGTTTTCTTTATAAGCAATTGAATGGCAGTTAAAGGCATAAATTGAATTGAGTATTGATCTGTTACATTGAATTCCACATCTTTCTAGAATTTATTGGAGAAGTGACATATTTATCATTGTTATTTTATAAACATTGACTTCATCAATATTTATTGTCAAATTACTTATATGTGTATCAGATAGTCATTGATTTACATGAAGTACTAACTAAGTGAGCAAACTTGCAAATATTAGTTTCTTGTTGCTTTGTTCTCGGGCAAGGATTCTACTTGGTTATTGCCTCTGGTTATATTTATTGGCTATAAGCTGGACTATCTGCTCGATGGTGACTTGTGAGGGGGGAAAAATATATTTTTATTATAATCCTTTTCCTTCTCAAAGCCCCAGGTCACCAAGGACATCTCCATTGGGCCTTACCACCCTAAGCATAAATAACCCTCCTATCGAGGTAACATTGGGTAGGATTGGTTCCAGTTACACCAGTTTTCCTCTTCAATCTTTAGCCTTTTATCCTTGCTACAAACTGTGCGATAACATTTTGGAACCATTGTCAGGGAACATTGAGTCAAACCTTCCTCAAAATGACAACTTTTTGGTAAGCCTTGACTCTAGAATCTTTATCTAACAAGCTTACCTAGTGACTCCACATTGGGTGTTTTCCCTTATCCTTTGATAGTTTCAAGCAAACTATCTAGTGTCTCCACAAACCAAAAAGAGGTACAATAATACTCCTCAGTCTTTCAGAAGGAAGCCTCCCCGAAACTCTCCTGTTGTAAAATCACTTTTTGGAGGAAATCTCCCTTTGAAAACCATGTCTAGCTCAACAACTCAGACCAATACAATGAACCGCCTAACAACCAAAGGCAATGGCCATATACTCTTTTCAAACCGCTAGACATGTCATCCATACCAGGCTACCCTAGGAAAATGCCACCCAAGTATGAAAAGTGGTTTCCTAAATTTATCGACACTGATGCAATCAGTGCCGAAGAACACATGAGCAATTTTTAGGTGTGTTTTCAGCTTCATCCCGTTAGTGATGATGTTGAAGATTTGTTCATGAAATTGTTCTCTGCTACCCTCCTTGATGCTTCAAGGCATTGGTACCTAAGCCTTCCCAATGGTATTATTAAAACCATGGAAAAACTAGAAGAATCTTTTCTCAAGAGATGGAGTGTCAAATAATATCCTAACATGCTTCTTACCTGACTAAATTCCTTTTGGAAACACAAGAATGAATCTATTCAGGAGTTTCATACTAGGTTTGAGAGTTTACTAAAAAATATCTCTGCGAGCCATCATCCAAATGGTGATTACCTTGTGCATATCTATACCAAGTCTTTCAATGGCCAACTAGGGTATCTTCTTAGGGAAAAAACCCCCAATCGATCCAAGAATCCCGAGAGCTCTCTAGTAAAATTGAGGGCAACCTCATTTCATCTAAGATTGAGACTTTTGAAAATCTGAGGGGGAAAATGGACACCAAACCAAAGATACTCCACAATACTGAACCTACTTTAGACCTGTGCGTTAGTATAGAGAAATTATAAGCTTCCATGGATGGTATCATTAAGAATCAAGAACTAATGATGAGTTGGATTGTCAACTTGGAGAGATACCAAAGCCAAGCTCCTAGGGTCCCATACAAAGGTCTATTTCAAAAGGGGAACCAATTTTATAAACCAAAGAATGAACAAGAAGTTCCAAACACTTTAGCCCCTACAAACTTTGTGGACGTAAACCCTTGGTGCCTAGAATGCAATGAAGCACATTGGGAGCATGAATTTCCCTATAACAATGATGGTCATCAACAAGTGAACAATATAGGCCATGTCATTGAAGGTCCTCAAATAAATATGACTGCATAAGAGCATCAGGAGGGCATGAAAGAAGCAACCAGGTTGGCTAGAATGGCAATAATAAACAACCTTAACTAGGAATCGAAAGAGAAGTTTAAGAAACAAGAATTCCAAGTGTATAGAATAAAGAATATAAACCAACCCACCTCTACCATTCCTTTGGTAGCACAAACAAAACCCCCACCATTGGACCTACTTCTCCCTAACACATCCAAAACTGAGAGGGTTGACTTGAATTTTGACTTGGAGGGGGTGTTGTCCAATATGCATGTAACCATCCCCCTTAAAGAAGTCATAAAGGTACCATCTATCAAAGAATGTTTTGACAACTTTTTTCAAGGATCAGATGGACCCATGGACCCTCCTATCATGCTGGAAGACGATCACTTTAGGGTCCGATATGATGAGCATCCTCCCTTCTTCATGACCTTGATAATGAATAACAAGAACCTCAACAACTGTATGCTGGATTCAGAGGCCGGTGCTAACATGATGTCTCTCAAGATCATGCAACAAATAGGATTGAAAGTCACATGACCATATAGGAATGTATGTGGTTTTGAATCTAAAGCCATACCCACACATGGGGTGATTGAGAATGTCCAAGTTTGCCTTAAATAATACCCCAAGAAAATCATCCACATGGACATAGTGGTCGTAGACATACTAGATGTATGGGGGATGTTATTGTCTAGGAAGTTTGCTGCAAATATAGGGGGTACTCTTGATATGGAACTCACTTATGTGAATATACCTTTGAAATATGGAACCATGGGTCGTCTCCCAAATGTACCTGTGACTATAAATCATGTGCAAGAGCCTATGATCCCATCAAAGATGACAAAGCACATGACAAAATCATACAAAATCTTCATTAGTATTCTTCAAATGACATGCCCTTTGCAACAGAGGAAGACTTTGATTAGATTCAGTGGCCCAAGAAAGAGGAATACCAACAACTCCTAGACAAGTACAAAGACAAGGAGACTGGGACTGTGAAGATATTAAAGATGGAAGAAGAAGATGTACAGATTCATCCATCCTAGCAGGAAGTGTTAACAGTAGAATCCCACCCCCCTCCCTCTACACAATACACCAGGGTCGTCCAAGGGACAACCAAGTATAAGATCAGGAAGTACAAGGAAGGATACATAGTATGGATGTGGGATACCCAGAAAGGAGAGCCAACCAATTTCAAAGGAAGCACTCAATCATGGCTCAGACCTTTCAAAGTTGGAAGAGAATCGGTTGATGACTCCTACTATGTGTCCACTTTGGAAGGAAGAAGACACCCATTACCGATTAGTGGGAACCTCCTCAAACCCCACCAAGGTGGGGGAACCTAACTTCATAGGTAAGTGTAGGTAAGTAGGCATTCTTGCATTTGTGTATTATACCATTTGTATTGCATGATAGTTTTCTTTCATATTCACATTATTGATTGCTTTATTTCAGTCTTATATACATATATATATGTTGGGGTGGAATTACCACCCCAATCAGTTATTTATGTTTGCTATTGAGATCAAGAAGGTAAACAGGTTATGCTAGAGATGTTGAGGTTCTCATGTGCTCTATGGTGAGCACATGTCCCCGAGTTGGAGCCATATGTTATCCCCACTTTTAGAGATAACTAGGAGATCATGTCTCGAGGCTCACAGGTCCTAGACATGGAGTACCGAGAGCAAGATTGACTTTAGAATGGCCCTGGAGGGCACACCTTTTCTTTATTCCAACACCCTTACCCTGTCAGCAGCAATATCCATCACCATTGGCTTGGTTTTGTGTCAGAGATGGTTCTTGCTTCATGAGGTAATTGGTATAAGTATCATTGTATGTGTCACTTTGATCATCAATACCCTTGAATATGTGCATCTGATTCCTTTTGTTTTTAACAATTTTTTTTATATTACACTTTCCCACTTGACCATGTCTGGGGGGATTGATAGGGTGCCCCAGTAAGCCTATGTCTATAGGTTTTGGTTTTCCAATGGGGGTACTTATGAAAATCCATCATTTTCTCCTGTTACAACATCACTTTTCATCTTGTTTCTCGCTCGCTTATCCCATTCCAATTATCCGGGCACTGGGTTGACCTACTTTCAGGACTCCACCTTATCTCGTGGGAAGAAGGGGATAAAGGTCCAGAAGGTAAAATGAAGCTGGTAAAATATATAAGCCTAAGAACAAACCTTGATATGCTTCGCCCAGGGATCCCCGAGAAAGCAATAAAGGGCTTCTCAACAAGAAAAAAGAGGGACCCAGAAAGATAAAAAAACAAGACCTAGTCATAGGATAGGGGGTCTCATCACAAGCGAGCCTATTAGGTACATAGGTACCTAATAGTATGACATTACCACCAGCTGGTTACCACGCCAGGGTAGTGACCTTTGGTTACATGGCCAAGGGAAAGGGGCTCTCATCACGAGCCAACCTTCTCATTTCTGTGAAAGTACTTGTGGGTAACGTTGTCACCACTGGTCACCATGCCAGGGAAGTGTCCCCTGATTAGCTCTTGAAGAAATAAGAATAAAAGAATAAAAGAATAAGAATAAAAGGCATGAATGGGCTTGGAAAAATTGCATCCAGGACAGGTACAACTGGCCTTCTACAAAGGTACCCACATGTAAATCTTAGCATCCTCTACACCACATTTTACCCACCTACATGGAAATCCCTTGACCACATCACCCACTTACATGGCTTAGATGAGGTCTCTTCCGGAAAATTTTCTTCTCCAGTGGACACTAGCCCAATAGGATGCACTGTCCTTTTCTCTAGACTTGTATTGTAGGCTTGTGTAATGTTTTTGAGATTTTGAATGATGTATTAGGGATTATATCCACGTGTTTAATAATATTGATGATGAGATGTGATTGAAATTACTATGATCCCTGTGACTGATGAGCCCATGGAGGGCGTAGCTATTGATGTGCAGGACCATGCCCGATGAACAGGTACCATTTTGGACCAGTGCACATGGGGAGATGATCAGTTCGGACCTCCATGGGGCTGAAGAACCCATCATATGGATGATGACACCCCATTAGGGGGCATCGACAGGACATAGATGGATCAGGGGCTTTGCACTGGAGAAGAGGAGGACGTTCCATCGGGCGCACTTTGGCAGGGCTTAACCTAGGGGGATTGACCCATTTTTAGTGGAACATTGTCTCCGTATGGTCTGAGACGTCACCAGGAGGCTTATGAAGTCATCATGAGCATGTTGGCAGATGGACAGGGTAGTTGGCACATGTGGCAGCCTGGAGGAGTAGAAGGAGGGCTAACGTCTTGCTTCAGGAGGCTGCATTTTCCTTAATAAGGGCTGACGTCACCCTAGAAAGGGGTGACGTCTCACCTTTTACTTGTTTATGGTTTTAATTTAGCATTTAATGTAAAAACAATATGATTTTAGTATTTTGGCCTTGTCGGCCTTTTTCATGACCTAAAATGTAAAATTAGGTCTTGGTATTGTATAAATGAAGGATTTTCACCTTCATTTTTTCATAATCTCTCACTCACTCATTAGTGAGGTCTGAAATTTGCGCCCTCTTTTGGGTTATTGGCTGATTTAGTGATGCACACTTGTTGAAGGAAGATTTTCTTTGCATATTTTGGCATTTCTCTTGATGGAACGTGTTACAACTAGGGTTTTCTATGCTTTTCTTGGTGATATGTAAGTATTTTTCTGCAAAACTTCTTGATTGAATGGTTGAATTAATTATTTATTGCATATGTTTATAATGTTTCTGAATAAACCCTAGGTCACAAGCACATAAGTAGGTCCTTGTCTCATTTCCCCATTGAGAGAATTTTCAGCCATTGATTGAAGAAGGAGAGAGCTTAGCAGTAGCTACACTCTCATTCTCTCTTCATTTTGCTAGTTGTACTATTTATAAGCTGAGAAGAAGGAGACGCCTTAAAGCCTAACTCTTCTACACTTAGGGCTTATTTTTCTAGGGTTTTCTGGTAGAGCCTTGTTGTAGAAACACTTTGCTTCATCAAACCATCTTGTCTTGGTTTTATGCTATATTCATCTAGCTGTTATTGCCATTGACCTAAGGAAGGAGGAGAGAGCACCGAGGCATTGCCATAGAAACACGAGAGTGAGCCTCTCTCCCCTAGGGTTTTTATTTTGAGGCCTTGTTGTACCAACACCTCAAAAATTCTCCCTCTAGTCCTTGGTTTTTTTTACCCTTTGCTTCCTTTAGCTCTTCCGTCCTTCACTTTTGAATCCATTAACCCTAAGGCACTGATATAAAGAATTCTTGCTTTGTAGTGAACCTAATCACAACAAATTTCAAAAATATTGAATCAAACCCTAACTACTAACCCTAGCCTAGAAATTAACCTAACTAATCTATTGCTCCCGTCATCTATGGCTATTATCATCATTGTGCAGCGAACGTTTTCTTTATAAGAAATCGAATGGTAGTTAAAGGCATAAATTGAATTGAGTATTGATCTGTTACATTGAATGCCACATCGTTCTAGCATTTATTGGAGAAGTGACATATTTATCATTTCTATTTTATAAACATTGACTTCGTCAATATTTATTGTCAAATTGCTTATATGTGTATCAAATAGTCATTGATTTACATGAAGTACTAACCAAGTGATCAAACTTGAAGATATCATTTTCTTGTTTCTTTGTTCTCGGGCAGAGATTCTACTTGGTTATTGCCTCCGGTTATCTTTATTGGCTATAAGCCAGACTATCTACTCGGTGATGGCTTGTGAGGGGGAAAACTTATCTTTGTCTTATAATCCTTTTCCTTCTCAAAGCCCCAGGTCACCAGGGACATCTCCCTTGGGCCTTACCACACTAAACAGAAAGAACCCTCCTATCAAGGTGACATTGGGTAGGATTGGTTCCAGTTATGCCAATTTGCCTCTTGAATCTTTATCCTTTCATCCTTGCTACAAACTGCGTGATAACAGACCCCTTTTGTAATGTATAAATAAGTGGTTGAGCGACATAAGAGGTCTAATTTTTCTAAGTGCAAGTTCGATCTATGTGATTGTAGTGATACTTGGCTTAGTGCATGAGTAGTTGGCTTTCTGCAAGAATTGTGTTAAGACTTGCATAGCTAAGTGAAAGTCATTGTCAGAGACTATCTAAGGCTTTGTGCTATTAAGGAGTTGGCTTTCTGCCTTGACCTAACTTGGGGAAGCAGGATCTAGCGAGGTGCACACATATGTCATGTCCTATGTAGAGTTGGATTTGTGGCTCGATGCATGTAAGAAGATTGGAAGAGACTAATAAAGAAGATAAGAGTTGGTGGACATAGCCCCACACTTGGGTGAACCACGTATATCATGTGTCGATGTGATTTGCGCTATATTGTTCATGTTTTTTATGTATTTAATTTCTTAGTGTAATAATCTTGATGTATAATAGGTAGATCCATTGATTCTTAGTGCTTTATACATGAATGAATGTTAGATCTCCTATGATGCTATGTGTTGAGTGGTTAGATGTGCTTGATCTTGGTTGTTACTGCACCGATCTATAATAAGGGTTTAACCTGCAATGTGAATAAGAGTTAAAGACTAAAGAATGTTATTGGCTAAGTGCTCTGTTAAGTATTGTGATCACATATCTATGTCCCAGCTAGGTTGTAGACACTTGAGTCCTACAACCCCCCCTACCTCTACCTCAAGTGAGACTTCATTTGCTTCGCAGGTGTTGTCGAAAGGGACGATAGTTAGGGTTTTGTTGGTGCGTTGTTGAAGCATTGAACCCTGGGTCTGCCCCTATGCCCACACAAATCCATACTGTTGTATGGCTTGTTTTGTACCTCAAAATCCATGCCAACAATAAGTTGTACGGGTTGTTGAATAGGGCCCAGAAACAACAACCAAAAGTTTGGACTCTGCCTCGAAAATTATGCCAAAGACTACCTCAATTTTTGTGCCCACTTTCACTTGTTGTACATACTGTACGGATCCATACATTACGTCCCCCCACAATAGAAAAATGACCCAACAATGAAAAAGATATCTTCCTTGGGATTTATGCCCACTTTTTCTTGGGAAATGTGCCCACAATGTTTCCCTAAAATTCCTCTCTTGAGCGTACTTGAAAATCTCTCTCAATCTCCTCTCGATGTCTTCCCAATGTGTCTTGCACACTACCCAATGCATTATTTTATAAATCTGAAAATGATATTTTCCCTCCAAAGTGTCTTCTCACTTCCCCCAACCCTAAATCCAAAGGCCAATTGTTATCACTGAAATTTCGTCCGCACAGGGCGACAAGAACTCAACATCATCAGCACAGAAAAACAGTCATTCATGGCACAAGGATTAGTTCCATAGCACAGCAAAAAAGCCAAAACTATACAAAATTGGCTAAAAAATTAAAAAGCGCAATGCACCCACTGAAAACTAGCGCATGCGCGCAATATCATCGTATATCGGGCGCATAAGCGCGGCTGTGGGGTGAAAAACCCGTGCACCTGCCAAACGATGCATTTATGAAGCTGGTCGGCCTCCCAACCACTATTGGATCGGCTCCCAAGTCGATTTGACATCAAATCCAAGCTCAATCTGCGTGGGGAGGCTGGTCAAAGACCTAATGGTGCC
>JZKD02S0634173.1:0-12420 GCA_000966675.3 Picea glauca | reverse complement strand
AGTACCGACTGTGTTAATTTTGAAAAAGGATGGAAGATGGAGAATGTGTACAGACTGAAGAGCCATAAACAAGATCACCATTAGGTACATATTTCCTTTTCCAAGGATGGATGACTTAATGGATTGTTTGAGTGGAGAAAATTATTTTTTAAAGATAGATATGAAGAGTGGATATCACCAGATAAGAATGAGAGAAGGTGATGAGTAGAAAACATCCTTCAAAACAAATGAAGGGTTGTATGAGTGGCTTGTTATGCCATTTGGATTGAAAAACTCCCCAAGTACTTTTATGAGGTTGATGAATGAGGTATTAAATTATTTTATTGGTAAGTTTTTAATTTTATATCTGGATGATATATTAGTCTTTAGTAAAATTGAAGAAGAGCATTTGAGACATCTAACATTAGTGATGAGAATACTGCAATGGGAGAAGTTGTTGATAAATCTGAAGAAGTGTTCTTTTATGAAGACATAACTCTTTTACTTGGGTTTTGTAATCTCTTCAAATGAATTAAAGATGGATCTAGAGAAGGTGAGAGAAATAAGAGAATTTCCATTGCCAAGAAGCATATTCGAGGTGAGAAGCTTCCATGGATTAGCAAGTTTCTATAGGAAGTTCATTAAAAATTTTAGTGGAATTTGTACACCAATATTAGATACGGTGAAGAAGCGACACAAGTATTTTAAGTGGACAAAAGAAGCTAAGAAAATCTTCAGGATATTAAAGGAGAAGATAATAGAACAACCGATTCTGGTCTTGCCAGATTTCGGGAAGACATTTCAAGTAAGATGTGATGCTAGTGGAGTTGCAATTGGAGCAGTCTTGAACCAAGATAATAGGCATGTTTCATATTTCAGTGAGAATATGAATGACACTAAGAGAAAGTACTCCACATATGAGAAATATTTTTATGCATTAATTCAAGCCTTGAAGAAATGGAGGCACTATCTTGTTCCAAAAGAATTTGTTTTGTATAGCGATAATCAGGCTTTACAATTCATAACCAGACATGAGAAGTTAAATCAGAGACATTCTAAGTGGATAGAGCTTATGAAAAATTTCACTTTTGTCATTAAACATATTTCTGGTAATGCTAACAAAGTTGTTGATGCATTGAGCAGGTTATGTCTAATTCTGCAGGAATTTCAAGTGAAAACCTTAGGGTTTGAATACATTAAGGAGATGAATTGTGATGACCCAGATTTTAAAGAGGCATGTGAAGCATATGCAAATCCTATGCTCAGAGATAGAATCCAGTGGATAGAGTATCTGATTTAAGATGGGTTTTTGTTTAAATTTTCCCAGTGGTGCATACCAAAGTTCTCAATGAGAGAAAATATGTTGAAGGAAAAACATAGTGGAGGTCTAGCAGTACATTTTGGCAATAACAAGACATTTTCATAGTTTAACGGTTCATACTATTGGCCAGGTATGAGGGAAGAGGTGAAGAAGTTTGCAACAAATGTAATATTTTCCAATATACAAAAGGAAAGAGACAGAACATTGGATTGTATCAACCATTTCCTATTCCAGATAGGCCTTGGGATGCAATAAGAATGGATTTTGTGTTGGGATTTCCAAGAACACAAAGGGGAAGTGATTCCATATTTTTTGTCGTAGATATATTCTCAAAGATGGAACACTTTATCCCATGCCAGAAAACTAATGATGCAACACACATTGAAAAAAAAAAATCGAGGAAGTTGTGAGACTTCATGGGTTTCCCAAAAGTATCGTCTTAGATAGAGACAATAAATTTGTTGGCCATTTAAGGAGAAAATTGTGGAAGAAGTTGGGGATAGAATTGTCCTTTAGTTCATCATATCACCCTCAAACAGATGGACAGACTAAGGTGGTAAATCAGAGTTTAGAAAATTTTCTGAGGAGTATGTTCATTGAACATCATAGCCAGTGGGATCAAAGTCTGTCACAAGCAGAGTTTGCATTCAATGACTGACCAAACAGAAGTATAGGAAATAGCTCATTCCAGATAGTATATGGGATGAAGCCAAGAGGAGTATCATATTTGAGAGATTTGGAGAAGAATGAATTCAGAATCACTAGAGCAGAAGACTTTGCTGTAGAAATGCAGAAGCTTCATAATCATATCAAAGAGTAGTTATAGAACAACAGTAGAGAATATAAACGCAAAGTTGATCAGTACAGGAGAAAAATTCAATTTGAAGTGGGATATCAAGTTCTAGCACATATCAAGAAGGAAAGGGTCTCAAGGGGAACATATAACAAGTTGAAGTTGAATAAAATAGGACCGTGAAAGATCCGAAGAAAATTTGATGCCAATTATTATGAGATAGAGCTGCTAGAGGATGTGGGTATATCTCCCATATTCAAAATTTCAAACCTGTAACCTTACAGGGAAGATGGCATTAAAGGGTCAAAATATTAGAAATATATCCACTGGGAGAACCATATGCCTGTAGTAGAAAATCCACAAATGGATAAGATCATAGATCATAGGACTGGTAAAAATACCTGAAGGAAGACTTATTTTGAGTATTTGGTAAAGTGGAAAGGACACCCAATAGAAGATGTAAGTTGGGTAAATGAATAAGATATTTAGAAACATGGAAATTCAGTGCAGGAGCTCATGGACAAGAGTCCATGAATTTTTTTCCAGAGGAGTATGATGTTGGAGCATCGTCATCAAAGCGCAAGTGGAAGACAAATCAGTGCCCTAGTGCACTTTTTGAAATGATTTTGAATTTAAGAAGGGAATATCACACAAATATCTTGAAACGATTGTGATTAAAGAACTCCTTAAATGTTTAGGAGCTAAACCATCACATGAGATCGATGGGGAGTGTATTTTCCTTTAATGTAGTATATTGCAGTATAGATTTGAAGAATTTTTTCTTATCTGTATGTCTCGAACATTTATTGTAATAAGCCTTAGTACTTGAAATCTTTTAATTTGATAGGATAGAAGTAAGGTAGTCGGAGGGACAATCTTTATGAGCTTGTTTTGTATAAATAAATGTATCGTTTCCCAAATGAGGCTGTTGAAATCTATTTGAAGTTGTTGTTGTTGAGTTGTGGAAGCTTATCAAAGTTGTATGAATCCATGTACATTTCATTTGAATGAATATAACAGAGAATCATTGATCCAAATGTTTGGTGTTGTTGTTACTATGTCTATCTGAGTGAATGAATGGTAGGATTTCTGTTTAATTGCATTTATATGTTATTACTTGTTCTATTGTTATGAATTCATTTACATAGTTGAATATATGAATCTATGAAGATTATATAAGTTTCAATTGTTTTTCTTCTATGATCATGTGCAAGGAGTGCATAAGTGTCCTCAAGGAGTGCATTTACAGAGTCTCTTTCGAATCAGAAGCTCAGGAGAGATAACATGAACCTTTTGTTTGGAAGGAGTTAATAGTGTTTGCAAGGATTTCATAGAGTCTTTTTTGACTCAGAAGTTTAGGAGGGATAGATTGAAAGTGTGCGTAGGAGGAAATGCACTCAAAGTCATTTTGTTTAAGAGGAACAATTGAGCCGTATAATAAATGTTGCAAGGAGTGCATAGTCACCCATAAAGAGTTAAGTTGAAGGAATCTTGTTGCAAGGTGTGCGCAAGGTCGATATTTAGATAAGTATCAAAGCATTCATTCTGATAATTTTAGAGTGTTGAGGAGGAACAAGCTCAGGAGAGACGACGTGGAGCTTTGTATGCAAGGATTGTGTCTTGTCTACAAGGAGTGCATTGATAGAGTCTTTTGACACAAGAGCTTAGGAGGAGTAACTTAAGAGTATTTGCAAAAGAGTGTATGAATTTTTGCAAGGTGTGCACAGTCGCCCACAAAGAAGCTAAGTCATGGAGGAAGACCTGTTGCAAGGCGTGCACCGGGTCAATTTTGAAAAAGTGTCGAAGAAAACACTATAAGGAGTAAAAGTTTGAAGGAGGAACAATATCAGGAGAGATAGTGGGGAAGAATCCTTCAATAGGGAGGAGCCCTTTAAGATTTCATAAATTAATGAGAAATATTTGTTTAGGAGGAAGTAGGATTGTTCCAGACCGTCAGATATGGGAGATTTGCATGGAGGTTAGTCCTGGAATCCTTCAGCACTTCGTGGTTCATAGGTTTTAAATTTTTTGAGGAGTGGGGATCATGAATTCCTCAAGCCATGAAGTAATCCTCACCATTAGCTGTGAGGAGAATACGTGGCAATGGATTAGAAAGTCTGAGAGGTAGAGCTTCAGAAGGATTGCATAGAGAAGATAGTGTTTCCTATCAAAGTCGTGAAGAGCGAAGTGATCCTAGTTGTTGGTTGTAGCAGAGATACTTGGCATATATCTATAAACTTTGGAGGAAGAGTCCTTCAAAGGAAAATCAAGGTGGAGTAAAAAAAAATCTCGAAGGTCGATCTAACGAAGGGGATCTTGGCTATTGATCAAGGTGAGCATGTGGCACTCGATCTGTCACTTCAGGTATGAAGCACTTCAGGAGGAAAATGAGTTGGAACATTTAGAACACCAAAAAGCTAAAGTCTGAAGTAGGCCATAGTCGTTGGTTGTTGGAGGAGAGAAGATCGTTGATCATCCAGGTGAGTTCACGGTTCGGGACTCGGGAAAAGCGATTGCAGTTGTTTCCAAAAAAATCGAAGCCTAAAGTCCAAAGTGCCTTTCAGGTTTTAGTCTCGAGTCACATACTGATTTCACATGAGGAGAGGCACTAGCAGAGGAAGCTATCACCCGCAAATTTTAAATTTGTAAAAAGAACTAGGAGGAGGGTCTGCGGGTTCCATAGTTCCTATGCCTAAGGAGATAAGGGGCCTATGTTAAGTCTTTTTGGGGGCTAGAAGGGTCCCTATAAGCTAATTTGGCTCAATTATTTGAATATCCTTAACCGAGAGGTCGCACAACCCCTAGGAGAGAAGGGGGGTTGCATCAAAAATCATGTCCAATCAGATAAGCCTTACCACAATTTCTAGCTTAACCAAAAATACCACCCCAACTGCAGCAACAAAACCATATAAAGGTAGTGCACCTCCTCAAGGAGTAGCGCTCAAGAGAGAGATACCAAAAGACCGAGCAATAATAAATTGTGTAGTTGTAGCTTCTATGTCACCTCCTCCAAACTTGCGCCTTGCTTATGTGTAGCTAGGAGAGTGTGTGTGAGTGAAAAAGTGAGCTAAGGAGCCTCCTTATTTATATTCTTCCTGTCCTTATAGCCAAGCCAACTACTCTTCTGGGAAGGTGTATTTTCATTATACTTTATTTCTTTGGGCCAACTTCTCTTCTAGGATATTTCAACATCTATCCAATGGATCTCTTTCTTCTGGAATATTCTCTGCATCTAAGAAAGGTCATCTAGGAGGGAAATATCCTCTCATAGATGCCAAAACATGAACATGGCATGGAAAATAAATACAACACATGGCATGGAAAGGAAAATCAAGGCATGGCTTGGAAAGGCAAGGTAAGGCAGGACAAGGAAAGGAAAGGCATGACAAGGAAAGGTATGGCATGGAAATTGCAGGCAAGGAAAGTCATGGAATGGGAAAGAAATGCATGGTAAGGAAGGGCATGACATGGCATGGCACAAAAATGCATGGAAAGGCAAGGCATATCATGGCATGGAAAGGAAAGAAGTTGCATGCCATGACAAGGAAAGGTATGGCAAGGCAAGGCATGGAATGGCATGACATGGCAAGTGAAGGCAAGGCAAGTGATGGCATGGGAAGGAAAGGCATGGTATGGAAAGAAAATACATGGTAAGGAATTGAAAGGAAAGGCATGGCATGGCATGGAAAGGTATGGAATTTCAACCCCTATTTTGGCCCTCTTAACCTCCATGTTGTGGAGTTAACAATGTTACAGTTCTTCCCCCTGCAATCATTGGCCAGTCAAATCTAGGAGGAGAATGGACATGGGTTTGATTTTCATTATACTTTATTCCTTTGGGCCAACTTCTCTTCTAGGATATTTCAACATCTATCCAATGGATCTCTTTCTTCTGGAATATTCTCTGCATCTAAGAAAGGTCATCTAGGAGGGAAATATCCTCCCGTAGATACCAAAACATGAACATGGCATAGAAAATAAATACAATGCATGGCATGGAAAGGAAAATCAAGGCATGGCTTGGAAAGGAAAGATACGGCATGACAAGGCAAGGAAAGGCATGACAAGGAAAGGTATGGCATGGAAATTGCAGGCAAGGAAAGTCATGGAATGGGAAAGAAATGCATGGGAAGGCAGGGAATGACATGGCATGGCACAGAAAGGCATGGAAAGGAAAGGCATATCATGGCATGGAAAGGAAAGGAGTTGCATGTCACGACAAGGCAAGGCATGGCAAGGCAAGGTGTGGAATGGCATGAAATGGAAAGTGAAGTCAAGGCAACTTATGGCATGGGAAGGAAAGGCATGGTATGGAAAGGAAATACATGGTAAGGAATTGAAGGGAAAGGCATGGCATGGCATGGAAAGGCATGGAATTTCAACCCCTATTTTGGCCCTCTTAACCTCCATGTTGTGGAGTTAACAATGTTACAGTTCTTCCTCCTTCAATCATTGGTGGGTCAAATCTAGGAGGAGAATGGACATGGGATTGACTAGTTTCTGGAACATTTGACTCTCCAAAAAGAGGTTGCACCATAAGAACTTATTCACCATAATATTGTACACCATTTGCCTCTCTAATTTCATCCATTGTATAATCAGCTCCAAGCAAATCCTCCATCATCTGGTCATCCATAGAAAATTGTCTTGATGAGATACTCGATGGATTAGTCTCTATTTAACTCTTGCAATTTTCTTATGGTGATGGAGGAGATACAACAATGGAATATACTTTGTTATAAATTGGATTGGCCTCTCCTGATAGCCTACACTTTGACATATGTAACTATTCCTTTTCTCTTTCTTCTTCTACCTTTTCAATCGGTTTCTCTTTTCTCGGTTCCTGTTACAAGGGAAAAACTCTCTATGGCCAAGGGTAAAACACAACAGATAGGTATGAATGTAGAAATAAACTCAATTCCATTGTATGCTATATAAACTAATGTGAAAGATAAGAAAGAGGCCTACCTCAATCCAACGTTCAATGATGTTCCACCATTGAGCACTTCAACCCAAAGCTTTATACCTACAACAATTTCTCAACAAACAAGCATAGAAAGTGCATGGTGATAGTATAAAGGGGTTAGCACATTAGATAACATAATCCATTAATAAAAATTACAAACATTCCCATGGATAATAATCATATATTTGCACGATACCAATAGGACGGGAAAGGAGTATTTCTATTAATAATTGATCAGCAGAAGTGACAACATTACATAATTTCGTGTCTACACGGTTCAAAACCAAGGAACCAAGTTCCTTCCAACTGGGCCTCCACCACTTCAATCCTCCACCAAAAGAAAGCTCATAGGAGAGAGACAATGAGGTACTCTCAACAATAGGGAAAGATCTTGGGGGATGAACATTGTATTCAGACTTGAGGGACAAAGGGATGTAGACTCAATATGAAGTAATTTCTCTAGAGTAACTCTGCTCTCAAAGTTGAATTCTTTCTCCTCTTTTCCATAGCTCGGAATTGTGCTTTTATAGTCTTCAAAATGAAACTGAAGGGTTGATTCGGAATGTTTCCAGTATGTGGAAGGCCAAGGATTAGAGATCTCCTGTCGTGACATGGAAACGCGACTCCATTTTTGTATTTTCTGGCACAAATCCTAATGTATGTGGGTTGTAGTGGAGAAACCTATGTATGTGCATGTTTTATAGCATATAGGGAGCGTATATGTGGAAAAATGTGTATTTTTGGATCTGGATTCATCAAAAAAGGATGACAACTCTGCATAGGGAAATGGAAAAAGGCCCTTTGTGCAAGATAGCAATGGTGGGGAAAATATTGCAATAACAGATGCCCCATAATGTGTGAGATCAGAGGAGTATCTGTGATGGCCAAAATACATTATAAATAACCTAGGATTAGAGTGGTGGAGAACCAGCTGGACAAACTCGATTGCTCATTACATTTTGTACTGACTTTGCATACATGACTGCCAAGAATACAATGTAGATCCATGTGGAAAATATAACAAATAAGTGTCAGTGGCCATCAATAGGAAAATACAAATGTGGTTATATACCAAAAGTTGTCATAGTCACGAACAAGGCCTAGTGAAACTAGACTCAAAATAAATCTGAAGATATCTGTATATCATCGAGTACAATCTGATCTCCCATGATCACTGAAGTTGAATAGGTGTTGGTCCAATGAAAGGGAAGCAAAATCTCAAGAAAGTTGTGGCCACGCAGTGATGTCTTCAAGTATTCTACACTATCCGCGAAGGGTGCAAGTCTACATCATGTGAATAAAGGAGTTGAGATCAAACATAATGAGACATTGTTTGATTACCAGTCATTGAGGTATACCGTTAAAAAACACGAGACAGCCTGCCAATAATGAAAGTTGGTATCAAGGCACCAAGTACATTCTTACAAGTATGAATAAAGGAGTCATTGTCGAACACTTGAGAAATCCATTGATCAGGAGACATTGATGTATTCCCATCTGTCAATGGCGAGAGAGCCTACCACTAATGACTGCAAGCCTCAAGGTACTCATATAACTCTATGTCTCATATCCAGAATAAATGAGTAGAATTCAATGGAAAGAGACCCATTGAAAGGAGAGCATTAAGGAATCTCTCATCAGTCAGCACGAGGAATAAAGCAGGAGCTTCATGATTTGGTGGAGATCGGACGAAGAACATGTTCACAAACCAATGACCCAATGCGTCTTTCATGTGTACCAAATGCAAGTGGCATACGAAAAACACCCTCTGAATAGCAGCCAATGATGAAAATTGTTGACAAAGGCAAGGAAACAACCAATAAGGCTAATGGCATCCAAGACACTGCACGAATCCCAAAGTTTGAATAGATGTCTTTCCGTCGAACACAATGGAAACCACCCAGTCAGCGACCAATGATGAAATGTCGATTTTTAGGTTCAAGGCGACCTACTGATGATGCAAGTAGGGCCAAGGTGCATGATAAGACCATAGTATCATGTGATTCTCAGACAAACTGAGGGTATGGCCAACATGCAAAGTCAAGATTTCTGAGGAGTGGTCGACACAGGTTGATAGACTTCCTTTGAACAAGAGCATGAGACATATGGTGGAATCTAGTAGCATAGATTCAATGATGTGACTATTAGATGCAGGAGGCATCAATAACATTCCCTATAGGGACTGGAAGAGTAACCAGTCAGTAGAGAAAACTCTATAACGAGATCAGCTTCCTAAGGCCATGCTAAACCCAAAATTATGATGACACAAGGACTTAATAATTTGTTCTTTCTTCAAAGGAAACACGGTTTCTACCAATTATAATATAGTACTCCCTTCCCACCCATCTTTTTTTTTTCATAACAAATGAATGCTATGATACAGAGGAGGAAACGAGTGTCGCAAGTAAGAAAAACTAGTTCCAGCAGTGGAACGTACCTATGCTCAATGCAAGGATATGCATGCGGGAGATTGACACTCGAGGTGATGTTCCCTCCAGGGTATAGGGTGTCAAAATGTGAAGGATATAAACAAGGCTCTGCTTGGTTGAGGATGCAAAAACTGCTTAGGCAATGGTTTATAACACAAAGCAAGAACTGGCTAAAGGCTCAATACTGCAAGCGAGGGCATGAGATACAATCACAACTTAACACCAAAAAATATCCTTTTTTATGTCTTGTAGTCTACTGGGTGTGAAAAGGGGGTAAAATTGTGCCAAATATACGTCTTTTCAAATCCAATATACGAGTGTGAAAAAGACAAGTTCACTTGGAAATATTTTATGTTTTTGATAACGAGTCGGAAAAGAGCTTAACTAAGACTCATGACCTTTCAAATCCAATTTAACAAGTGTGAAAGGAACAAATCACTCGGCAATTTTTTCAGTTTTTAGACGAGTCGGAAAAGATATTAACTAAGACTCGTGACCTTTCAAATCCAATTTAATAAGTATGAAAGGGAAAAATCACTCGAAAATATTTTCGGTTTTTAGATGAGTCTGAAAGGAGATTAACTAAGACTCGTTTTGTTTTCTTAATAAACATGTAAAGGGGGATGCCAAGGCTCCCATCCTGGTCTTCTGCATAAATTCAAAATCTTACGGATAGCTGACAAAATCTTGGGAAAACCCAAAGTTCTCCAAGTAGAGGAGGAGAAAGTGCTAACAGAGGACACAGTCTCTGTGATGGTTCGAATAATGTCTCTTAATGGAAAAGACATATGTGGGGGTATAGAATTCCCCATCATATCATCCCAATCGAAGGGAACCTCATCAGGACTTGGAGAGAGAGAATTTGGGGGAAGAATAAATCTCTCTTGTTCATAAGGGGAGGATTTGGAATGTTGATGACATGACTGAAAGGTGCATCACTCTCTTCATGGAGAGTAGGATTGACCAGAGATTGCACTAGTGTGGCCACTTCTTCTAGTATAGTTTGAAGAGGATGCACAGTAACAGGGGCAAGAGATGCTTCACCCTTGACAAAGGGGGTGAGGTCAGGAGAGGATTGCGTCGGTGGAACCACCGAGATGATCAAAGGAGAAGTGGTGTGAGGAGAAACCACGGATTCCTTAGAATCCGAAGGGCTCTTAGGTGAGCCCCATGCTTCTGGTATCTCGGTAGTAGCTGGGCACAAATGAGTAAGATGACTTCCTTCACAAGTCCTGCAAAGGAATTTAGACTTACTTCTGAGACGTCTAGGCTTCTCAATGTGACTAGTAGGGGAAAGAGAATTGTCTCCTATATGATGAATAGAGGCTGGAGAAGTGACATGGCTATGATTTGGGGTAAAAAGGATGGTTCCCCCAACATAATTGGCAGACGTTGGGAGCAAGTTGTCGACATAAATTGTAGAAAAAGTCGACCCATCTCCAACATGATTGGCAGAGGTTGGTGATGGAGCAATAGTATGACTGACAGTGACTAGGATAGCAATAGATTGCAACATTTGATTCCAAGGTCTAGGGAAAGATTGATTCTAAAAAAGTGCAGGCCAGAAAGGATCCTGGTGTACCCCCTGTCCCTGCCCAGAAAAGTGGTGGCCAATGCCAAAATGGTCCGAAGAGGTTTGGATGGGTATCGTCACTGAGGTTTGTGAAGAGACCGAGGTAGGATAAGAATGATTCAAGTGAGGATATATGTTTCCCCCTTGTGAAGGGTTCCCATAAAGAGGGTATCTCGAACCGTAAAATT
The DNA here is from genome assembly GCA_000966675.3 of Picea glauca. NCBI lineage: Eukaryota > Viridiplantae > Streptophyta > Pinopsida > Pinales > Pinaceae > Picea > Picea glauca. The sequence continues at coordinate 1,171 of JZKD02S0634173.1, read as the reverse complement.
TATTCTCCCCATATGAAAGACCTGGGGGTACTTGAGGACCTATCATGGAAAAAGTGTTCGAAGGAATTGACATGGTGGATGAAAGATACATGGGTAAGGTGTAATAAGTGGGATAAGAACCCATCTGAGTACTGGCTCCTGAAATATCATATCTAGTATTGGATCCATAAAGGGGAAGGTTCCAGCCTCCCATGGGGACATGACTCATATCAAATGAAGAAGTAGGCATCGGAGCCATGGTTCCCCTGGATCCAATGTTAGGATTCATATATGTGGGCTAGGGAGAGGATTGCATGAGGGAAGGAATATCAATAGAAAAATGACTAGAGACCCAAGGTGCAGACTAAGCATTGTAGTTCTGCATACCATTGTAAAATGCGAAAGGGTTTGTCCCCATGAAATGAGAAGGCATCATGGGGTGGGTAGCAATGAATGAGGGAGAAAAAGAAACTCCACTGTCCATGATGATGAAACCCAAAATAGACTCCTAAGGCCAACTAGTAGTCAAAGACCATACCAAAAAGTCAAACGGCCAATATGCATGCAAACGGGCTAAAGTGGTTGAGTAGCCTCCCTCGCTAAAGAAGGTATGTCCCGTCCAAGAGGGACCTGAGACTCCCTGCTAAATTTTGGAGGTAATGGAATCAATTATAGGGGCCCTCGTGGGCTTAACAACCAGTCGGTTAGATCCCCTTTGAGAGGTAATCCTTCATAAAGGTTGTGTGTTGTTTGACCCCTATCTAACCTAGGGTACAAGAAGAATAACCCCTGCAAGTAACCCATGAGATACCTAAGTCAAGCAACTAATAAACCATTGTATAACGGATGCATAGGCGAGCAATCATAATTCCGGATCACTGTATGGGCAGGGTAGCAACCTTGAAAGCACCACCTCTCATAGAGGTATGGGTACTACCAAGATCCCCAAATATGAATAAATCAACAAAAATATCTCTAACGCTAGGTGAGTATCTAGGGGTTATCCCTTCAACTAACTTCATGTGACCTCGTGATTAACTCCGGTGTGAGCGGAGCCTCATGATCTTACCAATTATACAATGCACTTCTCAACTCCCTGTCTCAGACACATATGTTGATTTAATTGCCTTGGAGAAGTTTACTCACAAAATCCTATTCCAAGGCACTAAATCCTAGACTAGTTTGTGCACCC
>JZKD02S0634118.1:0-15701 GCA_000966675.3 Picea glauca | reverse complement strand
CTATGCTGGAGGTTTCCCCCTCGAAGAGGCAAGTGAAAATTGTTTCCTATCAATAAAAGTATTATTCTGGTGTGGTGGTTTCATCTATTGCGTTGTTCCGCTGTTATTCTCTGCAATATTTTTGTTTTCGAATATTATAATAGATCTGGTACCTTATAGGTGGTAAAAAATTCTTGTACGATTGGAGTTGGAATCGTTTCCAATGGAATACCACCATTATTGATGTCTACTGGAAGAGGTGTTGACAGGTTAAATCTAAGAACCCATGTAGGAGTGTTGGAACTGATCATAGGGGTTGGTGGCCACGGTAAATTGTTGGAAGATGATGTAGTGGTGTTGAGTTGCCAACATAGATGGTCGATGTTATAAATAAATTTTGTATGGATTTTTTTTCTGTAGCAACAATTGTCTTTTTAACACATCTATTATTGTGTCGATGCCCAATTCCATTTAAACGAAACCTTGTTGCGTTGAGGTATTGGTATTACAGACAGTTGGATTAGTCCGCTATTGTTTTGCACCGATTGGGGTGGACTATGTTTGATGTTGTGCGGGGTGAGGGTCCCAAGGATGCTTGACTAAAGTACCATCTTTGGATCCCCCCCTTGGGGGGACTATGCATTGCACCTGGATCCGCACAACCTCAACTCGCTTATGGTCCTAATTTCACTTAGTGTGCATTTCTAGAGTGTCTGTTTCTTTAGCTAGGACTGGTTGGAGATGTGCAGGCCATTCAATGATGCCTTGTTGGATTTCCTCTTTCGTGATGAAAAATGGAAATAACACCATCGCATCTCCCTGATCATCACTAGGATAGATAAACACATTATGACAAGTACATTCAAATAGAAGGTATCCAACATACCTGCCCATAATTGATCCAGGTGGATCTAAGAATGCTAAAAAATTGATAGTCTCCAATGCGAATGAAAATGACTCCATTGCGTAGAGCTCAATGATATATTTCCAATGCAACTTGAATGGGATCAAACACACGTCGTATGAGGAAGATATGGTCTTCTGAAGTTTTGAAAGATTGAAGGAGCAGTAGACAAGAACATGAAAGAATACATAAGATTGAAGGAAATAGGCCACGTATATTAATTATAGAACCTAAAGAGAATAATTACAAACCATGGATGATGATACAACACTTATCTCATCTCTTCTCATCCAATTCTTGCACAAATCTACCAATATAAGAGGTTTGATACCTGAAAGCTTCCCCCTTTCACCTTGGAAAGCCCTCAATATATAGGATTGAGAGGCACAAAAACCATTAGAAAATGATGGATATGGTTGAGGATATGGATCCTTGAGTTTTGGATCATATCCTAAATTGAATCCCAAGCATGAGGGTCGAACATAACCAATCCTATCTCAAAGAGTTGGTCCATAGAATAAGGTGGAGGAGATCACCCCTTTCTCTCAACAAGATCAACACTCCCCCCAGTAAGAGACAGAGTGCCACCTTAGCAGTGGTGCTCCCCTATAGTGGCAGAGGGGGCACCATGGGACTACCCTCAGTATGGACAAGGGGGTGCCACCCTTCTTAAATGCTAAAAAATGGGTTGAATTTTCCAAGGGAAAAGTGTGTTTTGACCTAGAAATGATGGTTTTCTTCCTCCTATATGACTTAGGGGTCATGAACAACTTTTTTGATGGTTTCAAGGGGTGGAGACACCTCACAAAGTGAATGTGACACTTGGGAAGGTGCATATGACACTTGCGACAGTGAATGTGACACTTACCGAGGTGGATATGTCATTTTGTAACACTTTGTGACACTTGCGACACTTAGGGTGTGAAACACAAATGTGACATTTTGATGTGTAATAGATCCCCCCTAAAGTGTGAGGTCAGAAGAGAAACTGATGGTTGAAACACTTTACAAATTCTTCAATGCAAGGGTGTTGGAGTGGGAGAACCTAGCAGAAGCTGCAAACAATCATCAAATAGTATTAATATATGTTCCATTTATGAGGTAGGAATACCTATGCTTGGAATGCGAGATGACTCAAAGCATGACCGCCGACCAATACACCGTGGATCCATGAGAATATTGACTAAGGACATGGCCACCATAGATACAATGTGGATCCATACCTCCATGAAACGAATTGATCTCAGCCACGAAAAATATAGAGTGGAGCTAGGAGATGACAAAACATAGCCATAGATCAATAAAATGTGGATATATGTGACAATATATATATCAGTAAGATTACCAACATGGTGACTGTACTGAAATATTTTACATGCTCAAATGATCTCCATCGCAGCCTGGGAAAAGAATATAACAAAGTGAACGCCCAAACCATGGTTTTGATCCCGATCTCGATGTGGTACAAATCTAGCCATGTGAATAAATGATTTGATGTCGAACATGGTAGAAACCACTTGATTACCGATCATTGATGTATAGCGTTAACAAGTGCGAGGGAAATCACCAATGACGACAATGACTCCCAAGGTACCCTAGTACATTCTAACGAATGTGAATAAATGAGTTGAGGTCAAACACTCGTGGAATCATCTGATTAGAGGTCAATGATGTAAACCTATTGTCAGAAGTGAGGTGGCCTGCCATTGAGGCATGCAGGTCCCAAGGTAAAAACTGGTTTCTAAGTCTAATTCCTATATAAGGTGTTGAAGTCGACATAAATAGAATCATCAAAGGATGGCCATGATGTATCCCCCATCATCAACACAAAACTGAAACATGAAAGTGAAGTGAGATGGTGGATAGAATGAGTATGGACCAACATAGGAAATGGAAACTGGTAATACTGCAGATGAATGGTTTGAAATGAAACTTCCCTTGAACATGATAAGGCACAAAAATTGATCTGGTAGCATTGACTCGACGAGTACCAAGAACATAATGTGACGAAAATAAGAGCACTCTTCGAATGGATGAAAATTTATGATGACACATAGAATGGGTATAAATCAGAGACAAGCAGATTACCCAACTGTAAGACGAGATGCAAACATGTGCCATGTTCAAGGGTGACAACAACTTCCATAAAGGATTCTAAAAAAAACTTGACCCACTTTCTTTAATTTTTCCCCCATCCAGATAGATGAGTACCCCTTTTTTTTTTAACAAGATTGAGAAGGATAACAAATGTCCAGTATAACTCATCCTTTAGATGAGTCCCTCGACATATGTTTAACAAACCTGAGGAGGGAGGGGTTCGGTCCCAAATGGGTCCTGGAGATTGGACTCACACAGGTCCTTCGATGCATAGTTTTATGAGCCCACCGAAGGTAAAATCGATGTTTTTTCACGTTAAGAGAGTCTGAAAAGAACTTAAAGATGACTCCATGGATGACTCTTTCATAAATTTAGTCTCCCAAGCCTAAAAAAGTGCAAAACAATACATGGGATAACTCTTCTAATCATTCTTTATTAGAGTGTTCCTTTTTCGTAATTAGTCTTGTGAGGCCAAAAAAGAGATAAATTACCACTCGAAAGACACCCTTTCAAACCTTTTAATGAGTGTGAAAGGAAGTAAGATTACTCGACAATATTTTCATGTTTAGGGAGTCTGAAAAGATCTTAAAGGCAACTCCAAAGAGTTCCTTTTTCGTATATCTTTTACGAGTATGAAAAAGAGATAAAAGTATACTCGGTAAAATATTCTCATGTTTTAATGAGCACAGGAAAGAACAAAGACTAAGCTCGGTAACCTATTCTCATGTATTTACGAGCACAAGAAATAACAAAGACTAAGCTCATTCTAGAAATACTACTACATTATGATGGGAACGACTTTCGAACGAGGATCACTCTTAGCAACGTGTCTCTCTAGAGGTGTTTTGCCCCCAGTTTCTTTGGCAGAAGCTAGTGGCTTTTCTCCAGCATGGTGTCCAGAGGCTGGAGACCTGTCCCCCATGCGTCATTTCCTCCGATGATTGTTCTTCTTCTTTCCTCCTTTAGGTGTCTGGTTACTAATAGGAATATTCTCACTAGGTGGAGGAAAAGAAGGTTCAAGTATTCAATACACAGTGAGACTTGGTCTCTTTTATTTTTTGACAAGCTTTACATAGACGATGAAATATATGATCATAAGCATCTATTTCATTGTTTAACGAGCTTGACACAAGAAAATAAGTATGCTTGTTGAGACTAGGTACTACCAAAGGAGTAGATGATTTTAAGGATTGTCGCACCTGAGTCAAAATCATATTTAATGTGGCAATATGTGTGATGGTAGGAGCGGGAAAAGGAGAAACCCCCATGAGTGAGGAATCCTTAAGGAGACCTACTCCTATACTCACTGCAGAGGGGACATTATTCGTTGCAGAAATGTGGAGATATGTAGTTGTATACTCAAGTTTGTCAACAATGATAATTTTTCCTTGATGGGGAAATCGTAAGTAAGATACAAAACACCGAAGATGCGACAACAATCATCGCATAGAACCAACTATGACCAAGTAACAAATTGTAATCCAGAGGCACATCAACCACTTCGATATCAACCGAAACAGTCCTACCCTTCAATGTCACAATGAAACATTGCAAGTGTTCGTGATGTTGTAAACCATGTCCATCAAACACTTTCAGGCTGGTAGGGGACTTGGTAAGTGTAGAAGAACCAAGTGCTCTCCAACAAGGCAAAGACATGACACAGATGGATTCTCCCTCATTTAAAATAGTGTGATGGATGTTTTTTCCACCAAACAAAACTTGAATTTGGAATTCTAAGTGGTGGGAGAGAATATCCTTAAAATAATCTAGATTAAACGTAATTAGGTTCAACTCCTTGAGATCCATGGCTCCAATGGCTGACAACAGGGTTCTACATTTACTTAGACAATGTTGTACAACTTTGAGGGCTGACATAGCACAAGGCACTTGTGCCAAATATTTAATGATGTTGTAGTTTGGGCAGTGTGGGCATTATGATTAAATATCACTTTTAGTATTACGCTCTTAAGTGGGCACAACATTGTGTCAAAAATTAGCTTCTCAAACTGAAGAGGATTGGAAGGTGGAGGAGGAGTGGACCTCGAGGGATGGTCAAAAAAATTTCCTTTTGGATAATCACCTCGATGAGTGTCATAGTTATTTTCTCAAGTGGTGACATTAATCATCTTAAACATGTACACCTCAGAGGCGCTTATGGAAGCATCCCCATGGTGGAAATGACCTGCGGTGCCCCCTTGCGGAGGGACAGGGTTTTGTGAAACCAAATGTTGTTGTTGAATCGATTGGAAGGGATCTTTCATATATTTAGCGACAAACTCACAATGAGGGTAGTATTTCATGTATTAGTCTTCCTCACAAATCATACAAGGAGATTTATGCTTCCTCATCAGTTGAGTATCAACAATGTTAGGATTATCCTGCTTGTTAGAAGGTTTCTTGGATTTACCCTTGTTTTTATTTTTATCTCCTGGTTGTGGAGATGGATTGGATTGGACCAGATTAACCTCATAGGTTTGAGAAAGATCAGAAGTAGTGTTAGTGATTTGAACGATACTAGGTTTTGGAGCAGGTCTTGATGGATCAGTTGACAGACGAGGAACATGGGGGATCAGGTCATAAAGTGTGTCAGACTAGGAGTAAACCAAGTCCAAATACTACACATGGCTGATAGCCTACTCCTTAGTAAAAATGTTTCCCATAGTAACATCACGGGTGATGTGAGGCAAGAGTGACTTTGTAAGCCAATCGGTGAGGAGTTGGTCCAGAATTGGAGCCTTAATCAACCATCTCTGTTACCTCCACTCATGAATATGATCAACTATGTGGGTGTAAGAGGATTTCCAAAGCGAGGTCAAAATATTTGTACCAGGATTGTACCATATAGGCAACTGAAAATGCACCAGGAAAGCCACGATGAGAGAATTAAAGTCACAAAGGGAGTTATGCGACAATTCGATGTACCATTTTACTGCTGCACCTGTAAGTGTTCTCTGAAAAATTCTAAGACGAATGGAATCATCCATCAAATAATTGGAAGAACACCATAAATTGAAAGTCATAACATGATTGTTAGAATCTTCCCCAAGTCTTCTGTTGAATTTCGGGATGTCAGACGATAATTTGGTAGGGATAGTGGGCCAAAACGGGGCATGAAGGATGGGATTGTACGTTAAATGCGACAGATTTCGTAGATCTAATGTAGCCAAGAACGATAGTTGGAATTTAGGTTTTTTATACTAGTGATAACCATATTGTGTAGGAAAACCAGTAGGACCATATCCTAGTTGTGGCAAGATGGAAAACTAGATGGTCCTCCCATATATGGTGGCTTCTTGGGTTGTCCACCCATGTAATGTGGTTATCCTAGTTGTCCACCCATGTACTGTGACTAAAAAAATGGACCTCCTACATACTGAGGTTGACCTAATGGTCCGCCCATGTGATTTGGCTGGCCCGATGGACCTCCCATATATGGTGATTAAAGGGACCATTGCATTTAAATCGTGGGGTTTATAGATTGATAAGGAAACTTTCCTTGTGAAGGAATGCCCACCGGATTGGTTTGAGCCCACAAAGGATTTGAAACTCCTAGATATGGATGTGCAGGATATAGACCAGTGGTACTAGGGATAGAAGGACTTGCAAGAGAGACTTTCCCCCATGATATTTGATGTTGCAACCATGTAGGTTACCCCCCAATAAAAAGTTGCCATGCAACTGAAGGTTACCCCCCGATTGAAGGTTGGAATCCCATTGAAGATTGACCTCCAATGTAGGGTGTACTAATCTGCGATGTATGAGATGGAGGCTGAGTAGCTTGTGCAACCATGGTTGTGTGAATGAACTGACTGTCGACCATTTGAATGATGGAACGACCAAGTAAGGAACCTGGTGTGTGCATGTGCGGAAATAATGAAGCATGAATATTGCCTGAATCATGTGCGAAAGGAGATGTATGCGTAAGTGGTTGAGTCAGGGTTACCTGGGTCAACGATATTTTCGATAAAGATGAAGCACCAACAATATAAACTAATGGAGATGTGGAAAAATATGAGTTCCCAAGTCCTTCAAGAAAACCAAAATATAGTGGGTTTGCGCCAAAATATTGTGTAGTGGTTGAACCATGTAGTAAATAGTAAGAAGAATAGGCATCCGAATATCTCGTAGATGGTGGATCAATGAGTGGATCATTAAAAAGAGGATTCATGTAAGATGCAAAGATTTCTATGAAGGTTGTGACTGGTTCGTCAACATGTTGGCTACTTCCAGGAGAAATGCTTCCGGTTTCAGAAGTGTGATATGTGATCATCCCTTCGTAAGAAAGATAGTGATGAGGTTCATGAACAGGATCCATACCTTGTATACTGTGAAATCTTTGATCCTAAGGATGACTATAAAATTCAAAGAAACACACTCCTATGAAAACTAAAAGCAATCAACCAAGCAACAATAGACTCAAGGATATTCCGAAGATGAGATATCATGTCGTCAATGAAGAAGTGAGAAGCAGTTACTCCGACCTCCATGTAACAACCCTTCTCGGTGCAAGCAATCCTCACTTTCACGGGATCACCCTTCAAGGGTACTGAGAGTTTGATACGATCTCTTCCATAGGTACCGTGGGAATCCCCCCACAGTCACCTCTGTAGGTACCTAGGAAAGGCCACTAAGGTTACCAACTCGTAGTCAGCCTCCGGGTGGGTACATTCGATAGTTGGGACCGAACGTATGGGAAGGATATCAAACTCTAAAGCTCTTCAAGAAAACTGAATACAAGTGGATTGGTAAGACTCCATAGGACCCCAAATGGATTCAAAGTTCATGAAGCACTGAGACCAAGTGAAACCAATGGTTTTTCAAGAAAACCCCCAATATACGCTCCATCCACTATGATTGGTTAAGATTTGTGTTGGTTGTGGAGCATGATTATCTTCCTGATTCAGAGGTCCTTGCTTTCAGCTGTGTTTATACCCCATGAAGTATTTACACCCCAGAAGTATGTACACTCTTCCACGCGGGGGANTTCTCTGAAAAATTCTAAGACGAATGGAATCATCCATCAAATAATTGGAAGAACACCATAAATTGAAAGTCATAACATGATTGTTAGAATCTTCCCCAAGTCTTCTGTTGAATTTTGGGATGTCAGACGATAATTTGGTAGGGATAGTGGGCCAAAACGGGGCATGAAGGATGGGATCGTACATTAAATGCGACAGATTTCGTAGATCTAATGTAGCCAAGAACGATAGTTGGAATTTAGGTTTTTTATACTAGTGATAACCATATTGTGTAGAAAAACTAGTAGGACCATATCCTAGTTGTGGAAAGATGGAAAACTAGATGGTCCTCCCATATACGGTGGCTTCTTGGGTTGTCCACCCATGTAAGGTGGTTATCCTAGTTGTCCACCCATGTACTGTGACTAAAAAAATGGACCTCCTACAAACTGAGGTTGATCTAATGGTCCGCCCATGTGATTTGGCTGGCCCGATGGACCTCCCATATATGGTGATTAAAGGGACCATTGCATTTAAATCGTGGGGTTTACAGATTGATAAGGAAACTTTCCTTGTGAAGGAATGCCCATCGGATTGGTTTGAGCCCACAAAGGATTTGAAACTCCTAGATATGGATGTGCAGGATATAGACCAGTGGTACTAGGGATAGAAGGACTTGCAAGAGCGACTTCCCCCCATGATATTTGATGTTGCAACCATGTAGGTTACCCCCCAATAAAAAGTTTCCATGCAATTGAAGGTTACCCCCCAATTGAAGGTTGGAATCCCATTGAAGATTGACCTCCAATGTAGGGTGTACTAATCTGCAATGTATGAGATGGAGGCTGAGTAGCTTGTGCAACCATGGTTGTGTGAATGAACTGATTGTCGACCATTTGAATGATGGAATGACCAAGTAAGGAACCTGGTGTGTGCATGTGCGAAAATAATGAAGCATGAATATTGCCTGAATCATGTGCGAAAGGAGATGTATGCGCAAGTGGTTGAGTCAGGGTTACCTGGGTCAACAATATTTTCGATAAAGATGAAGCACCAACAATATAAACTAATGGAGATGTGGAAAAATATGAGTTCCCAAGTCCTTCAAGAAAACCAAAATATAGTGGGTTTGCGCCAAAATATTGTGTAGTGGTTGAACCATGTAGTAAATAGTAAGAAGAATAGGCATCCGAATATCTCGTAGATGGTGGATCAATGAGTGGATCATTAAAAAGAGGATTCATGTAAGATGCAAAGATTTCTATGAAGGTTGTGACTGGTTCGTCAACATGTTGGCTACTTCCAGGAGAAATGCTTCCGGTTTCAGAAGTGTGATATGTGATCATCCCTTCGTAAGAAAGATAGTGATGAGGTTCATGAACAGGATCCATACCTTGTATACTGTGAAATCTTTGATCCTAAGGATGACTATAAAATTCAAAGAAACACACTCCTATGAAAACTAAAAGCAATCAACCAAGCAACAATAGACTCAAGGATATTCCGAAGATGAGATATCATGTCGTCAATGAAGAAGTGAGAAGCAGTTACTCCGACCTCCATGTAACAACCCTTCTCGGTGCAAGCAATCCTCACTTTCACGGGATCACCCTTCAAGGGTACTGAGAGTTTGATACGATCTCTTCCATAGGTACCGTGGGAATCCCCCCACAGTCACCTCTGTAGGTACCTAGGAAAGGCCACTAAGGTTACCAACTCGTAGTCAGCCTCCGGGTGGGTACATTCGATAGTTGGGACCGAACGTATGGGAAGGATATCAAACTCTAAAGCTCTTCAAGAAAACTGAATACAAGTGGATTGGTAAGACTCCATAGGACCCCAAATGGATTCAAAGTTCATGAAGCACTGAGACCAAGTGAAACCAATGGTTTTTCAAGAAAACCCCCAATATACGCTCCATCCACTATGATTGGTTAAGATTTGTGTTGGTTGTGGAGCATGATTATCTTCCTGATTCAGAGGTCCTTGCTTTCAGCTGTGTTTATACCCCATGAAGTATTTACACCCCAGAAGTATGTACACTCTTCCACGCGGGGGANAAGTTACAATGGGCGTGCTGTAGGTTGTATCCCTTCGTTTTACTGGATAATAATAAGGAAGGACCTGACAATTTCTCTGGTGGACGTAGCCCACACTGGGTGAACCACATATATCTGTGTCTCTATTGTATTGTATATCTTTTGTGTTTTATTTCCACATTTTTTATTTTATTTTATTGCTCCGCGATCCTGTTTTTCTATTAGTACAATACTGGAGGAATTTTATTGCTAATTTCTATTTCATAGAAGCTCCTTTGCATTCATTAAAAAGTGTGAAACATGTATTTCAGTGGGGAGGAAGGAAACAAAAATCCTTCGAGACATTGAAAGAAAAAATAAGTATCGCACCACTTTTGGCTCTGTCGGATATGTAGCAACCATTTGAAATACAAACTGATGCAAGTGGATATGCCATGGGAGCCATCTTGATGCAACGAGGTAAACCTATTTGTTACCATTCAAAAAATTTTACTCAAGCAATAATTAACTATCAAACATATGATAAGGAATTGTTTGCTTTGATACAAAGTGTTAAAAAGTGTAAGCATTGCTTAATGGGGAAGGAAACAATAATTCACACAAATCATCCACCATTACGATATTTGCAATCACAAACCAAGTTATAACAATCACAAAAATTTAGATGGATGGGTTTCTTACAACAATTTCATTTGGTAATTAAGTATAAGAAGGAAATTATTAACAAAGTTGCAGATATGTTATCAATACCAATAATCAATGCATCTACAATACTAAAGCATAATTCTTTATCTCATGAAAGTTTTGTTGAACAATATGCTAGAGATGATGACTTTAAAGATGTGTATGAAGATATAACTCATGGAAATCAAAATGAATAATTGGATTATCATGTGCATGATAATTTATTGTATCATTTTGGAAAGCTTTGTATACCCAGGGATGAAAGAGAAAATGTAATCAGGGAAGCCCATATATCTCTCATTTCGGGTCACTTCGGGGTAGGAAAGACAATATCACAGTTGCAAAGATATTTTTATTGGCCTCGAATGAATGAAACAATTTAAAAGTATGTAAAAGGGTGTGTTTTGTGTGCTACAAGTAAGCCTAGCAACATAAAGTTGGGGTTATATACACCACTTCCAGTACCTTCTCAACCATGAGAAAGTGTGTCCATGGATTTTGTGGGGGGTTTGTCGATGTCCAGAACAGGTCATGATTACTTATATTTCATAGTGGATAGGTTCAATAAGATGTGTATCTTAATTCCTTGTAAGAAAAAAAGTCATAGCTAAAAAAACAACACAATTGTTCTTTAATAATGTTTGGGTTCATTTTGGGCTGCCTACATCTATTGTATATGATCGAGACTCTCAGTTCTTGGGGAAGTTTTGGTATAGTTTATGGGGGTCGATGGTGATATGGATTTATGAGTAGAACAAAATAAAGAAAAAATTAAATACAATAACACATAGATACATAGAACAACAACAAATATCTAGTGAATAATAGCTTCTATTGAATAAATAAAATATGCTGAAACTGTAAAACTGCAGAACTGAAAACAACTTTCTCGAATGGTGGTAGCTATCTCTGAGAAGAGATGTGGTTGCTACATGCATCCATATAAGAAGAATGATTACAATGAGGCTCCAGAGGCCTTTTTAACATTACTCTTGAATTCAAAAACCCTAGACATCCAAAAACCTAACCCTAGGAGATGAAACACCAAAAGTTATGTGGGCCCCGATGGGTAAGTTGGTACCTCAACTTCTCAAGGTCGTAAATTTTGCATACGAACTACGTTTTAGGCGTGTGATAGCCCGTTGGAAAGGTATTTTCGAGAAATACACATTTTTCTATCAAACTCTAAGTATGTCTATAGTTTTACTGTGGCAAGCCAAAAAAACACTGTTTAGGGCCCCAAAATGGCCCTGGAAATACATAAAGATGTACTGACATGAAAGCTTCCAGGATAAACCAATTGGATTAGGTGGGAAACCACCAATTTCTATCTAGCAATTGTGTAGGGATTTATAAAACCCCAAAAGTGTAGAACCCACAATTACAAAGAATTACAGAAGAACGTGCTGAACTAAAACTGTCAAAAGGAGCCAGTTGGAATAGGTGGGTGTACACCAATATCCACCTGGATCTGTCCTCGCCCCTTAAGAAGCAATGGTCTCCATTTTTTTGAGTTCCCCCATCAGGTTAGGAAATTTATACTAAATTTGGCCTTGGTTGAGCCATTTTCCTTGGTGTAGGAGCTGCCCTGCCTTGACAACCCGATAAAGCTGGATCCTTTGCTGGCGAATGCCCTTGACTTGTGTGTCCACTATCTTATTAGTGGATGCCTATTCCATGTAGTCAGGGTTGAGCTTTGTTGGTGTCAACTATTCTGCGATCTCTGAGGTGTCCAATAATGGTGGAAAATATGGTCGGAGGAGGTCCACATTGAATAGTGGGTGCAAGCCAAGGAAGGGGGGAGTGTTGAGTTCAAAAGCGTTGTTTTCCACAACCTGGGTGATAGTGTAAGGCCCATAGAAAAGAATACATAGATTCCGATGGGGCCCTGTAAGGATTTTTTCCTGCAAATGTCACCAGACCTTGTCTCCCACCTGAAACTTGTGTGATACCCGGTGTTGATCATGGCGCTGCTTGTACTTAGCATTGGATTTATGAAAAATCCCATGGACCTGTTGGCGGATGTGTTGAATCCACTCAATGAATCTATAGGCTTTGTAGGAATCTGACTGAACATGGGAATATTTTGTTTGTGTGGTTGCAAGAGGTAGTGCAACATCAATGGGACCCAAGGGTTGGAATACTAGTCCCACCTGAAATGTGCTATGGCTGGTGGAGCTATGGAGATCCCTGTTGTAGCTATGCTGAACATAGGGAAGAATATCATCCCATGTATGTGGATGCTTAGAGTTATACATGCACAGGATGTGCACAATCATCCGATTGATGACATATGTCTGGCCATCGGTTTGAGGGTGGAAGGTAGTGGATTTAGTGAGCTTGGTGTCCAACAGTGACCAAAGACTCGACAAAAATGTGCTAAGGAACCTGCTATCCCGATCGGAGATGATGGTCTTTGGTATCGAAAAATGGACCCACACTCGTTCGAAGAAGAGCTTGGTAGTATCTGTCGCTGTGATTTAAATCCGATCAGCCACCACAAATACACAATCATTTCCTTCCTTGGTGGACGAAAGGCCAGACATGTAATCCATCGAGATGGATTCCCAAGGCCTTTTGGGAGTAGGGAGAGGGGTGTTTAAGGCTTGTTTCTTGATGGAGGGCTTGGCAATGGCACAAGTAGTGTAAGATTTGATATACTTACTGACATCCTGTCGAAGTTTTGGACAATAAAAATGTTTCTATAGAACGAACACATTTTTCTCCATGCCAAAATGTCTTGCCATACGACTGTAGTGTGCCTCCCAAATCAGATTTTCACACTTTCTTGCAAGAACAAAGAGGTGGCCCAGATGGCATAATAGTGCATCATGAATGTAAAAATTTGTGACATTCACACCTATACCCAAGAGCTGATAGGTTGTGGTGAAGTCAGGATCTTGCTGATAAAGTTGGGGCCACTCAGATGCCTCATGTACACAGGAATGGAGCATGGTGTTGAGTGAAATCACGAGAGGTTGAATGAGGCTGTCAATGAGACGATTTGTGCTCCCTGTCTTATACTTGATGTTGAGATTGAATTATTGTAGGTATTTGGACCACTTATGATGGCGGTCATTCTGCAACTTCCCTTGTGTGTGTATGAATTGCAGAGGCTTGTGATCAATGTGTATGATTGTCTCCTTTCCCAAAATGTAATGTTTCCATTGACGAAAGGATTGTACAATGGAATACATTTCCTTTTCATAGGTGGGGTATTTTCTGACAGTATCTGAGAGTGTCTCACTATGTTATGGTACCGAATGACCATGATGAGTGAGAACTGCACGTACAACATAGTCAGATGCATCAGTCTCAATCTCGAATGGTCGTTGTAGATCAGGTAAGGAGAGTATTGGAGTTGAGCAAAATCGATGCTTCAGATCATCAAATGTTCATTGTTGTGCCTTCCCCCACACAAACTTTTCCTTTCCACCACCCTTGATCAATTGGCTGAGGGACCATGCAATATGAGAGAATCCCAGCACGAACTGTCGGTAGAATTTGGCAAGTCCCAAAAAGTTTTGAAGCTCAGTTAGTGTGGTTGGGGCTCGCCAGTCATGGATGACTTGGATCTTAGCTGAATCCAAATGTACCCCATGTTCATCAACAATGTAGCCCAATTATTGGACCTTATTCATGCCAAAGGAGAATTTTTACAAGTTTGCATATAGCTTGTGATACCGCATAGTGCTCAAAACCTACTGAATATACTGCATGTGCTCGTCCCAAGTTCTACTGAAGATGAGGATGTCATCCAGATATACCACCACAAAAGAGTTGGTGAAGGGTCTCAATACATCATCCATCAACCTCATGAAAGTTGCAGGTGCATTTGTTAGGCCAAAGGGCATGACCAACCATTCGAAGAGACCTTCTTTAGATTTGAAAGTTGTCTTCCATACATAAGTCGATTCAATGGGAACCTGGTGGTAGCCAAAAATTAGGTCAAACTTGCTGAAGAAATTGGCTCCCTTGAGTTAGTCAAGGAGGTCATCAATTCGGGGAATTGGGTACCAGTTCCTGACTGTGATTTTGTTTAATGCTCTGTAATCAATGCAGAGCCTCTAGGTCTCATCTTTCTTTTTCACCAATACAATCAGACTTCTGCAAGGGGAGGAGATGGGTATGATGTGCCCCTTTTGAAGCAGCTCATGGATATGACGCTTGATTTCATCATTTTACATCAGTGAATGACAATAACTGGTCTATTAGGAAGAGGTGTGGTGGTGGTTAGATCAATTGGATGTTTGACTTGGCAATGCATTAGTACCTCGGTGGGTGAGGAGAAGATGTTTCTATACTCTTCCATGATTCCATCCACTTGCTTCTGCTGCAAAGATAGGCTCTGTGTAGAGGTCAAATATGTGGTAGTGACCTTCAAATTACTGTGAGCATGGATCACAAAGAAGATGAACTTCTCTGTCTGTGAAATGACCTTACTGCATTTCTTAGCAGAGATTGAAGAAATAGCGGTAGGCGGCACTACCTCTGGTATCTTGTATAATTGTCTACCCAAAGTAATAATAAAAATACGGGGTCTAGACTCATACACAACATGTCACTTCCACAAATATGGTTTTCCTAAAATAACATCAAAAACTTCAAGGGGAACAATATCACACAATACCTCATCTTTAAAGGGCTTGATGCCGTAGGGAAGATGACACTGTTGGCTGACGTGGAGATCTCTTCCTTGGTGAAACCAACTGATGGTGTAGGGATGCGAGTGCAATGTCATCGACAAGTCTAACCACCTGATGACCTCTATTGAAATTAGGTTCTTTTGAATGTCGCTATTGACAATGAAATGAAGCGGAGCCCCCTTTACCCACATTTGTGAGTAAAAGAGGTGTTCCCCTTCCTCTGGTTCTTCTGGTTCGCTTGGATGGAATTTGGTGGTAGTGATAGTGGTGTTGGGTTTGTCATTGATAATCCAATTCCCTCCTTCTGGATTTGATTCAAAGTCAGAATCTGCCTCTGACTCGGAAGCTTTTAGCTCAACCACCAGTGACTACTTGGAGCGACATTCTTCTG
>JZKD02S0634107.1:0-15701 GCA_000966675.3 Picea glauca | reverse complement strand
TATATGGTTTCATATATGTTTTGTGGTGACTGTATTCAGATATCTTTGGATCTATTGTGATAATTTGTATTCAGGTATTTGGTTCTTAATAGATTCAGACCATGAAATTGATAGGCCATTGAGGAAACATATCCAATTATCTATGGTAAAAATTGCAAGTTATGGATCTTTGTATTTTTTGAGTTACACTCCGTGGAAAATAGGATTTGTGGTGAGTCCTGAAACTAGTATAAAACATGTGTTTTTGGTAAAAACATCATAACTTCTTCATAACATATCCAAATTCAGTAATAACAAATGTGTTGGTTAGAGTACAATATTTAGTATTATGTGTAACATTTTCAGGTCGATTCAACAAATATTCCATGCGGGGCACGCTCTACAAGGTCGCTCTCTAGAATAAGCCAAAATTCATCAAGGTATGCCACTTTTGCTATAAATCCTTTTTTGAGAGGTTCCAAGTAGTGACACTTGGAGGAATTGGATAAAAAAAATTGAAGAACATTGTGTACTATTTTCAGATATTTATTCATTACAGGTACATATTTATGATTATTTCAAGTTAGGGTTGTTGACTAATCCCAAACTAGTCATGTGAGACTAAAGAAAAGTTTGATGAAAATGCTAGTCTCTTGTTGTGAAAGTTAGGGAAGGTTTGTAGGTATGTAATCATATACACCAGGCCTATTATAGAGTTACAAATCATATTTGGATCATAAAATTGATGATGGATTTTGGTTGAGGTACATGTTGGGTACATGGTTGAGACAAGTAGTTGATGAGTTGGCACATACATGAGGTGTATAGTTGATGATGTTGGTACATATTAATGAGTCATATATGATGCGTAGTTGAAACATGATTGGTACATACTTGGTACATGTTTGGATGCACTTATTTATGGTACAGGTTGATTACAGGTTGTTTGGTACAGGTTGGTGCATGGTTGATGCACTTGTTTATGGTACAGTTTGATTATAGGTTGAAGTATAGGTTGATGCATGGTTCAGGTTTATTGGTATAGTTCTATAACGGTATATCTCACAGTGATAGTGTGACAATATTTCTATCATTATACTTCTACTTCAGGGTAGTTGGATGGGGCAAGGACAGGTGGTTGTAGCCGGAGAACATAGGGGGTTGTAGCCTCCTTCTGGTTGTAGCCAAAGAATAGGGTATTTGGAGCTTCTCTCAGGTTGTAGCCTGAGAAACAAGGGGTTTGGAGCCTCCTTCTAGTTGCAGCTAGAAAACAAAGGAAGTTGGTGCTTCCAATGAATGTAATTCTTCAAGACATATAAGAACAAATATTCCATGGTTTTCTCCCTCCATGGGTTTCCACATAAAGCATTGGTGTACTGTGTATGTGTATGATTGTTCATTTCTTCATTGCTTATTTACTCTGAAGTTATTGGATTATAATGATACATTGATATAACACTTGGATTATATGGTTAAAAAGGATTAAATTTCTCTATTACTGATTCACCCCCCCTCTCAGTAATCCAACAGTGTTATCTCAATTGGAGAGGAATGAGATTGAAAGGAGGAGATCCAATAAGGANCAGTATATGCGTGCACCATGCCATGAAAGGTGTATTACAAAAATGATGTCTAAACAATTCACTAGCTTAAATATACTTGGATTATATTTACATTTGGGTTTGGCCAAGGGATATTACAAAATAATGTAAACATATGTAACAATAAAAACAATAAAAATAAAAACCAATAACACATATTATCATATATATGTGTTAGAAAATATTTTAAAGATATTTAACTAAATATTAAATAAACAATAAGAAACAATAACATGTACCCAACCGGAGTTCCACATATTTAAGATTATCACTCTCTGTTCATTATACTTTTTTGGCATTTTTTTTAACCAAACTTACATCACGAAGTTCCAAAACTTCCAAAATAGTTACTCTCCATATTAATTCTTTCTTTGCATAAATATTTTAGTTTCTTTTATAACTAAATTCTCTTTCAACATTTCCTACATGATCTAAACAATGTAAAATCTTATCTAGCAAATTTTTAAAGAGAAAAAGTGTGTGCTTGGTAACCAATTTTAGTGTTCAGAGTTAGATAATACCCTGAAAATAAATTCAATTGTGTATGTAGAAAGTTCATAAATCTCCATATTAATCCATTCTTCCAGTAAAATACTTATCTCCTCTTCTGGAGTGGAATAGATGTTTGCATATAATCAAATGCCCTTTGAAATTAAAGGACTCACAAGTCTCCATATTAAGTCATTCTTCCAAGAAAATACTTATATCTATGAAAGTTCACAAATCTCCATATTAAAAACCATTCTTCCAAGAAAATACATATCTCCTCTTTTTTTGGTGGAATAGATGTTCTCATATAATCATTCATGTACATGCATAA
The DNA here is from genome assembly GCA_000966675.3 of Picea glauca. Lineage (NCBI taxonomy): Eukaryota > Viridiplantae > Streptophyta > Pinopsida > Pinales > Pinaceae > Picea > Picea glauca. The sequence continues at coordinate 13,301 of JZKD02S0634107.1, read as the reverse complement.
AACATAAATATGCACATATATTAAGTCATTCTTCAGAAACCATTTAAATCTTTCATCTTTCTACATGGGATGTATTCATATTACATATAATCAAATTTTCTTTGAAATATGCCTTCATCATGATCTAAACACAAGTGAGATCATGCACGTACATAGCTTAGTTGTAAATCTACAGATGTTGTTTTTTGTGGTTAGTAAGCAATTAGTTAAGAGTTTGACAATACCCCAAGAAGGAATTCACTTCATTGTATGAAGAAAACACAAATCTCCATATTATTCCATTCTTGGACAAGAAGGCAAGTAATGAAATCGAATAAAATTTTGAAACTTCCCCTTTTCCGATGTGGGATAGAATCTATTCTCAAATAATCAAATGCTCAAGTTAAAATTTAGGTCTGCATCATGATATAAACATAAATAATATTGAATGTACCATTTTAGACGATGATAAGCTTATAGAAGAGCTCTATATATTTCAAAATAATTGACCTAAGCATTGAAAACTTATATAGACACTAGTTGAGTAACTCTTATATGAATAGGAAAGGCTTAATCAAAAATTTTATCAAACAAAAATTTGAAAAAAGTAAAAAAATAAGCATATTCAACAAAAATAAGATTGAACACTTATATATAAAAGGCCCATCATAAAAACAAACTAAAACACACTAATGTGCAATGTGCATACATTTAAGAATCATCATGAATAAACACATCCTTCTCAGGTATGGATTCATCCTCCTCAATCCCAATCTCCCACACTCTCTTCTCCACATTTTGTTCAAGCACACTCTTCGGCACTCTCTTCTCCACATTGCCCTATAACACATTTCAAATTTGTACATTTCAAAATTAAATTTAAATGATTTTAACACATTAAATTGTAGTTTTAAATTTTGAAACATGTAATACATGTGATGTGGCAACCTAAATATCATCAAACACACAAGAAGATGGAATTCCCATGGTCGGTTGAGTCACAGTCTTACCCACCATACCCTAAGATTCAATAAATTATATATTGTTTAAGACATTTTCCTGTTAAATTAATAATTTAAATGACATTACAATTTTCATATATAACAATTTGTTTTCAACATGCAATGATAACTGTGAACTCTCACCCTCTTCAAACTCTCCCAGTGAGAATTGGGACAAGTCTGCCCAAGTAGTAGGAGATGGAATAAGGATATGTGAAAAACACAACTAAGAACTAAATCTAGGATTCAATGTGTTCACATTAATACAAAAACATAAATGTCATGTATGTTGATTATTCAAAAGATTGGATATTGGAAAACTAAAGTGCTCATATGTGGATATTAGAAAACACATACTTGATTCAACCCATCAAAATTTAAACTCATGGAATGAAGTCCCCTATTTACTGGAGATTCATTTAACATATGACCAAACTGCAATTAATGACCAAAAATGACCAAAAATGTCCTACTATGTTGGGGTGCTTAAAACATTCCATCTTTAACATATTTATCTTTGGCCTCTCTTTGAAATTGAACATTGAAATTGCATATTCTTTTGAAACTGGCGCAACCGCACTCCTCGGAGTACGTTTGCTCCCTCAGGACCTTCTTTCCTTCACTGCCCGAAGAACTTCAACAGTTCTTCTGACCCCCTATCGGGAATATTCCTTACCCACAGATTCTCTTCGGCGCGATCCCCCTCTCTTTAGCTATCGGAGGATTGGGACTCACGACTTCACAAGTTCTCGGTCGATATCTAGGCTCTCGAATCCTCGAGACCCGATGGCCGATTAATCACTGACTTTCTCCCTCCGCTATCGGGACTTCTCTCTATCACATCTTCGTAACTCGCAACACCAAACACTTGAGTTCCCAACCTCCGATACGTGATATGCCGAAATGATGATATCGGGACTTCAGACTTCGCGGGATCGTGAATCCTAACGCCCAAGTGTCGAAACTTCTCGTGGCGAGATCCCAATAGTTGGTGCCACCTATACTCCACTAACTCCTGCGGCCCCACACTACTTACGTAACTCTCGGGATATCGCTTCTCACACTCTTGCGATTCCCGTGGACAAATCTTTCGCTCCTCCCTCGTGAAACCCCGATGGGCGATCTCACAATGGATCCAATGGCACTAACTGGATTGGATCAACAGGTCACTCTATCCCGAGCTTCAAACCTCTTCACATATGCGTTGTAACGTTCTCTCACCCATGGGAGATCTAACGATCCATGGAAACTCGCAGATTTTCCATGAAGAACACCGGTCGTCTATCCTTGCTTATGGAATCCCCGAAATGACGGAGTGTCTCCCTATGAGACTAGTTCGCCAACCTGCGATGCTTCCTTTCAACCTGTTCGCGCAACTTCTCTCCGCTGTCCTTCAACAAATTTGAAGGCCTATCCCTCCTGAGCTTCGCTTCGACTTTAAGTCCTCCTGGAAACCTTTTTCACGCACTCCTTGCAGCAAATCTTCGACAACGTCTAAGTGTTGAAGCCTTCGACCCTGCGCACTCCTGCAGCAGCAGTGTTTCGATTCCTTTGCTCAAAATCGAAACTCTGAGACTTCTCACTAGCCTGCACACTCCTTGCATGACACTGTGCCTAACTGCACCTTGGGGTGAATGAGAACAAAAGTTAAACTATTTGAGCCTTTTGTCAACGCACTCCTTGCAGACAAATTCAACTGCACTCCTTGCAGGAATCCTTGCTCAAATAGAGAAACAATTGAACCTCATTCTCACTTCCTCTCATACTTCTATTCAACCATGAAATCACATACACATCATATAAAATCAAATGTATGACAGGAGGCAAACATTCATGAGCATCACATCATAAATACACAGAGAATAACACAAACCATGAAATTGAATCAAAGCTCTTTATATTAATTCAATATCTGTGCATGGGTGTTCTTCATACAATTCTCTGCATGCTCTTATCTTCTTCTGCTTCTCTATTAATAATGTTACAATGATACAATGAGGGTGTCTATATCTCGTTTCCCTCTTCGACTCTACGCTATCAAATCTAGAATTAAATTCCTATCTAACTGCATTAACTATATTAAATGCTTCATCTACCTAAGGACGAGAGATATATGCTCAAGGTCCATTACAATATACAAAGTTCGCTTCATTAAATCAACACATTAATGTCTTGCGCAACAATATCAAGGTGTTTTCAAAATTTGTGCTGGCGCTATCCAGCTGTGTTCTGTGTCTACGCTGGCTCACTTGATGAGTTGTCTATGCTCCTACATCATACTCCTCGGCTCGAAAAATTTCATGGGCTCCTGTCCATGAGCTCCTGCACGGTATGTCCATGCTTCTGTATGACTGCTTAGCTCTCCCAGCTGACATCTTCCACTGGATGATTCTTCCACTTGACCATATACTCGAGGTATTCTTTTCTTTTGATCTTCTTACCCACTCTTTTGTCCAGTATGCACTCCATCTGTGGCTTCTCTGCTACTGGAAATTTCTTTACCCACTGGACCACTGGCTTCTCTACTTATCCTGCCCTGTATGGGTATAAGTCTGCGATATTGAATATCAGAGATATTATGATGCCATCCGACAACTCAATCTCATAAGCATTTTCTATGAATTTCTTCAGGACTCTGCACGGCCCGATTTTCTTCATCTTTAACTTATTATATGTTCCCCTTGGGTACCTTTCCTTCCTCAAGTGTTCCAGAACCAGATCACCAACTTCGAACTGAAGTTGTCTCCGATGTTGATCTGCTCTGTGCTTATACTCCTGACTTGAGTCTTGCAGTCGCTGCTTCACCCTACTTTGAAGTTCCCTCATCGCCTCAGCGAACTCTTCTACACTAGCGCTGCTAGTAGAAGTCTATTATGAATCCCTCAGTTCAGATACTCCTCTCGGCTGCATCCCATATACAACCTGAAATGGAATTTTTCCTGTACTTCGATTCACCGAATCGTTGTATGCAAATTCTACTTGTGGCAATATATTGTCCCAACTACTGTGGTGCTCTGTCACCAAGCTTCTCAGCAAGTCTCCCAGACTTCTGTTAACCACTTACGTTTGTCCATATTTCTGAGGATGGTAAGAAGAACTAAACGCTAGATTAGTTCCTAGCTTCTTCCAAAGCGTCCTCCAAAAATTCCCTATGAATTTGGTGTCCCTATCCGAAACTATGCTCTTCAGCAATCCATGAAGTCTAACGATCTCTTTGAAAAACAAGTTTGTGATGTGCGTCACATCACTGGTCTTCTGGCATGGAATGAAGTGTGCCATTTTAGAAAACTTTTCCATGACCACAAAGATGGAATCAACACCTCTTTGCGTCCTCGACAATCCCAATACAAAATCCATACTAATTTCCTCGCATGGCCTCTCTAGTATGGGCAATGGCTGATAGAGACCCGCATTCTGTTTTCTCCCTTTTGAATGCTGGTAAATTCTGCACCTATCAACGAACCGCTTGACATCTGCTCACATCCCTGGCCAAAAATATGACTCATTTAGCTTCGCGAATGTTTTTTCATGGCCAAAATGTCCTGCTAATCCTCCGCTGTGTTTTTCCTTTAACAAGTTCTCTCTCATGGAGCATTTTGGAATACACAGTTGATTGTCTCTAAACAACAATCCCTCCTGGATCATATAGTCTATCCAAGGGCTCCAATATCTGAGAAATGGATTCTCAGCTGCTTCATACACCTCTGCAAAATCTGCATCTCCTGCGTACATGTCCCTGAGATTATCAAAACCCATTGTTTTGACTCGGAACTCCTGCAACAGTAAACATTTTCTTCTTAAAGAATCAGCCACTTTGTTAGCAGTACCTGAAATATGATCAATCACAAATGTGAAATTCTTCATATACTCTACCCATTTTGCATGTTTCTGATTCAACTTCTCTTGTTGAGTCACAAACTGTAATGAATGATTATCACTGTACAATACAAACTCTTTCGGGATCAAGTAATGCCTCCACTTCTTCAGCGCCTGTATGATAGCATAAAATTATTTATCATATGTGGAGTATTTCAATTTCACTTCATCCAGCTTCTCGCTGAAATATGCAACTGGTCTGTCTTCTTGACTTAAGACCGCTCCTATGGCATACCCACTTGCATCGCATTTCACCTGAAATGTCTTCATAAAATCTGGCAACACCAACACTGGTTGCTCCGTGATCTTCCGCTTCAACAGATTGAATCTCTTCTCAGCCTGTGTTGTCCAATGAAAAGACTTATGCTGCTTCTTCACTGTGTCCATCATCTCTGCACTAATCCCACTGAAATTCCTGATGAACTTCCGGTAGAAACTAGCCAAAGCATGGAAACTTCTCACCTCGAAAATATTTCTCGGTGATGACCAATTCTTGATCACCTCCACTTTATCCGGATCCATCCTCAACTCATTCTATGAGATAACAAAACCCAAGTAAATGAGCTCTGTCTTCATAAATGAGGACTTCTTCACATTAATCAACAACTTCTCCTGCTGTAGCTTCTTCATCACTATGGCCAAATGCTTCAAATGCTCTGCCACTGACTTACTGTAAATCAGTATGTCATCCCAATAAACAATGACAAATTTCCTAATGAACTCCCTCAGGACTTCATTCATCAACCTCATAAAAGTACTCTGTGCATTCGTCAAGCCAAATGGCATGACTAGCCATTCATACAAACCTTCGTTGGTTTTGAAGGTTGTTTTCCACTCATCACCTTCCCTCATGTGAATCTGGTGATATCCGCTTTTCAAATCTATCTTTGAAAAATACCTTGCCCCGCTCAGGCAATCCATCAGATCATCCATCCTCAGCGATGGAAATCTGTATCTAATGGTTATCTTGTTTATCTCTCTTGAGTCGGTACACATCCTCCAGCCTCCATATTTCTTCGGACTGAGTACTTTTGGAACATCACATGGACTCAAGATCTCCCTAACCAATCCCTTGTCCAATAACTCCTGGACCTTCTTCTTGACCTATTCATTCTCTTGCGGCGTTAACCTGTACGCGGATTTATTTGGTAAACTAGCCCCTGGTATGTGGTCTATGTGATGACTCACACTCCTCACTGGTGGCAACGAATGAGGTATTTTGTCCACTATAATGTCAGTGAAGTCTTCCAGCAGTTCCTGAACTTCATTCAGTAAATCATCCACTCTTGTGCTAGTCAAAACAATCCTCAGTTTCCTGACCACAAAGAATTGTGGATATTCCTTCTTCTTAACCTCTGTAAGAAGCTCCTTCCCACTCATGAGAAGTATTTTGTTGTTCACTTCTGGCTTCACCTCTATATCCTTTATCGGAAGCAACATATGGGTTCTCCCATTCTTCTCCAGTGTATATGTGTTCATTCTCCCATCATGAATCACATTTCTGTCATATTTCCATGGTCTACCCAGCAATAGATGACATACATCCATGGGAATAACATCACATAAAATCTTATCATTATATCCCCCTATTTTGAATTCAACCAAGAATTGTTTAGTAACAGTTACCTGGTGTCCTTTCTGTAGCCACGGAACTCTGTATGGACTGGGATGATCTGTCGTCTCCAGCTCCAACTTTTCCACCATCTCGGTTGAAACAAGATTATCCATGCTACCGCTGTCAACAATAACATTGCATACCCTATCCTTGGTCTTGCAAGCTATTATAAACAGTCTGGTCCTCTGAACCGAGATTTCCACCTCCTTCTCGGGTGTCAAGAGAACTTTTCGCATCATAAGCGATCTTCCGCCTTCTGCATCTTCAGCCTCAACATTACGCCTCTGCGCTTCATTGATGTGAGCTTCTCCAATGTCCTTCTTTTTCTCTGGACACTCATACAACTTGTGCCCATTTTCCCCACATGTGAAGCATGTGATAACTCTACCTCTTCCTCTTCCTCTACCTCTAGTACGAGGAAAAGTATTTGCATCAGCATATCCTTTACCCTGCTTTGTATGTTTCCCTCTCTGTTCAACATGTGGCCCTTGTTGTGAGGTTCCACCTCTCTCAACTCTACCTTGAGGTTTCTTCCATTCGTCCTTGGGCTTCTGGAATTTGTCCTGGGCAACTGCCTTGCCTCTTGGCTGGCTCCTGCCTCGCCCTCGCTGACCTTGCTTGCGGCTCAGCTTCTCTTCGGCTTTCAGAGCCATCTGATAAGAATCCTCCACCATTCAAATGGTTACCATACTCAATTCATCCTGAATGTCGTATCTTAGACCATTCAAATATCTAGCAACCTTCTCATCATCACTCTTCTGATGACCTGCTCTGATGTTCAGTCGATAGAATTCTTCAGTGTATTCTTTCACTGTCATTAGCTTCTATCTCAAGTTCTGCATCCTCTTGAACAGAGTGATTTGGTAGTCTCTTGGGATGAACTTCGCTTTCATATTCACGATCATTCGATCCTAGCTCTTAATCTTCTACTTACCTTTGCAGCGTCTGTCATCTTGTAGCTCATCCCACCACAATGTTGCATGTCCTTTCAAGCGCATGACAGCGTGCCTGATCTTATTTTCCTCTTCAATATCTTCATAATCGAAGTAAGTGTCAAGAGCTCTAATCCAATCTAGCAGCTTCTCTGCATCCATATTTACTTCATAGACTGGAATGTCCATTTTTTCCTTCGCACCCATTCTGGAAATGGCTTTGATCAACTNCGAATGTTTTTTCATGGCCAAAATGTCCTGCTAATCCTCCGCTGTGTTTTTCCTTTAACAAGTTCTCTCTCATGGAGCATTTTGGAATACACAGTTGATTGTCTCTAAACAACAATCCCTCCTGGATCATATAGTCTATCCAAGGGCTCCAATATCTGAGAAATGGATTCTCAGCTGCTTCATACACCTCTGCAAAATCTGCATCTCCTGCGTACATGTCCCTGAGATTATCAAAACCCATTGTTTTGACTCGGAACTCCTGCAACAGTAAACATTTTCTTCTTAAAGAATCAGCCACTTTGTTAGCAGTACCTGAAATATGATCAATCACAAATGTGAAATTCTTCATATACTCTACCCATTTTGCATGTTTCTGATTCAACTTCTCTTGTTGAGTCACAAACTGTAATGAATGATTATCACTGTACAATACAAACTCTTTCGGGATCAAGTAATGCCTCCACTTCTTCAGCGCCTGTATGATAGCATAAAATTATTTATCATATGTGGAGTATTTCAATTTCACTTCATCCAGCTTCTCGCTGAAATATGCAACTGGTCTGTCTTCTTGACTTAAGACCGCTCCTATGGCATACCCACTTGCATCGCATTTCACCTGAAATGTCTTCATAAAATCTGGCAACACCAACACTGGTTGCTCCGTGATCTTCCGCTTCAACAGATTGAATCTCTTCTCAGCCTGTGTTGTCCAATGAAAAGACTTATGCTGCTTCTTCACTGTGTCCATCATCTCTGCACTAATCCCACTGAAATTCCTGATGAACTTCCGGTAGAAACTAGCCAAAGCATGGAAACTTCTCACCTCGAAAATATTTCTCGGTGATGACCAATTCTTGATCACCTCCACTTTATCCGGATCCATCCTCAACTCATTCTATGAGATAACAAAACCCAAGTAAATGAGCTCTGTCTTCATAAATGAGGACTTCTTCACATTAATCAACAACTTCTCCTGCTGTAGCTTCTTCATCACTATGGCCAAATGCTTCAAATGCTCTGCCACTGACTTACTGTAAATCAGTATGTCATCCCAATAAACAATGACAAATTTCCTAATGAACTCCCTCAGGACTTCATTCATCAACCTCATAAAAGTACTCTGTGCATTCGTCAAGCCAAATGGCATGACTAGCCATTCATACAAACCTTCGTTGGTTTTGAAGGTTGTTTTCCACTCATCACCTTCCCTCATGTGAATCTGGTGATATCCGCTTTTCAAATCTATCTTTGAAAAATACCTTGCCCCGCTCAGGCAATCCATCAGATCATCCATCCTCAGCGATGGAAATCTGTATCTAATGGTTATCTTGTTTATCTCTCTTGAGTCGGTACACATCCTCCAGCCTCCATATTTCTTCGGACTGAGTACTTTTGGAACATCACATGGACTCAAGATCTCCCTAACCAATCCCTTGTCCAATAACTCCTGGACCTTCTTCTTGACCTATTCATTCTCTTGCGGCATTAACCTGTACGTGGATTTATTTGGTAAACTAGCCCCTGGTATGAGGTCTATGTGATGACTCACACTCCTCACTGGTGGCAACGAATGAGGTAATTTGTCCACTATAATGTCAGTGAACTCTTCCAGCAGTTCCTGAACTTCATTCAGTAAATCGTCCACTCTTGTGCTAGTCAAAACAATCCTCAGTTTCCTGACCACAAAGAATTGTGGATATTCCTTCTTCTTAACCTCTGTAAGAAGCTCCTTCCCACTCATGAGAAGTATTTTATTGTTCACTTCTGGCTTCACCTCTATATCCTTTATCGGAAGCAACATATGGGTTCTCCCATTCTTCTCCAGTGTATATGTGTTCATTCTCCCATCACGAATCACATTTCTGTCATATTTCCATGGTCTACCCAACAATAGATGACATAGATCCATGGGAATAACATCACATAAAATCTTATCATTATATCCCCCTATTTTGAATTCAACCAAGCATTGTTTAGTAACAGTTACCTGGTGTCCTTTCTGTAGCCACGGAACTCTGTATGGACTGGGATGATCTGTCGTCTCCAGCTCCAACTTTTCCACCATCTCGGTTGAAACAAGATTATCCATGCTACCGCTGTCAACAATAACATTGCATACCCTATCCTTGGTCTTGCAAGCTATTATAAACAGTCTGGTCCTCTGAACCGAGATTTCCACCTCCTTCTCGGGTGTCAAGAGAACTTTTCGCATCATAAGCGATCTTCCGCCTTCTGCATCTTCAGCCTCAACATTACGCCTCTGCGCTTCATTGATGTGAGCTTCTCCAATGTCCTTCTTTTTCTCTGGACACTCATACAACTTGTGCCCATTTTCCCCACATGTGAAGCATGTGATAACTCTACCTCTTCCTCTTCCTCTACCTCTAGTACGAGGAAAAGTATTTGCATCAGCATATCCTTTACCCTGCTTTGTATGTTTCCCTCTCTGTTCAACATGTGGCCCTTGTTGTGAGGTTCCACCTCTCTCAACTCTACCTTGAGGTTTCTTCCATTCGTCCTTGGGCTTCTGGAATTTGTCCTGGGCAACTGCCTTGCCTCTTGGCTGGCTCCTGCCTCGCCCTCGCTGACCTTGCTTGCGGCTCAGCTTCTCTTCGGCTTTCAGAGCCATCTGATAAGAATCCTCCACCATTCAAATGGTTACCATACTCAATTCATCCTGAATGTCGTATCTTAGACCATTCAAATATCTAGCAACCTTCTCATCATCACTCTTCTGATGACCTGCTCTGATGTTCAGTCGATAGAATTCTTCAGTGTATTCTTTCACTGTCATTAGCTTCTATCTCAAGTTCTGCATCCTCTTGAACAGAGTGATTTGGTAGTCTCTTGGGATGAACTTCGCTTTCATATTCACGATCATTCGATCCTAGCTCTTAATCTTCTACTTACCTTTGCAGCGTCTGTCATCTTGTAGCTCATCCCACCACAATGTTGCATGTCCTTTCAAGCGCATGACAGCGTGCCTGATCTTATTTTCCTCTTCAATATCTTCATAATCGAAGTAAGTGTCAAGAGCTCTAATCCAATCTAGCAGCTTCTCTGCATCCATATTTACTTCATAGACTGGAATGTCCATTTTTTCCTTCGCACCCATTCTGGAAATGGCTTTGATCAACTGCTCGGTTGATGCATCTTCTGCTGTGACATCTTCTAAATGTCCATCTTATTTTTCAACTTCGGAATCACTGAAATCTCCAGCACCGAATCTGTTTCTTTGTGTTGTCTCCATGTCTTCGAGTCTCGCTCAGAGATCTCTCATCTGCCTTTCCATTTCTGGATTCCCTGTCGGCCTACCTCTTCTTCCCACCTCCCTGTCCTCTAGATCAAGTGACTGTCTTTCTCTTCTCGGTGGCATGGTGAATTTACTCCTTCTCTGCTACAGAAAGCAAAGATATTCCCACTCTGATACCACTCTGGCGCAATTGCACTCCTCGGAGTACGTCCGCTCCCTCAGGACCTTCTTTCCTTCACTTCCCGAAGAACTTTAACGGTTCTTCTGACCCCCTATTAGGAATCTTCCTTACCCACATATTCTCTTCGGCGTGATCCCCCTCTCTTTAGCTATTGGAGGATCGGGACTCGCAACTTCGCAAGTTCTCGGTCGATATCTAGGCTCTCGAATCCCCGAGACCCAATGGTCGGTTAATCGTTGACTTTCTCCCTCCGCTATCGAGACTTTTCTCTATCATGTCTTCACAACTCGCAACACCAAACACTTGAGTTCCCAACCTCCGATACGCGATATGCCGAAATGTCGATATCGGGACTTCGGACTTCGTGGGATCGCAAATCCTAACGCCCAAGTGTCGAAACTTCTCGCGGTGAGATCCCGATAGTTGGTGTCATCTGTACTCCACTAACTTCTGCAGCCCCACACTACTTATGTAACTCTCAGGATATCGCTTCTCACACTCTCGCGATTCCCGTGGCCAAATCTTCCGCTCCTCCCTCGCGAAACCCCGATGGGAGATCTCATGATCGATCCAATGGCACTGACTAGCTTGGATCAAAAGCTCTCTCTATCCCGAGCTTCGAACCTCTTCACATCTACGCTATAACGTTCTCGCACCCCTGGGAGATCTAACGATCCATGGAAACTCGCGGATTTTCCACGAAGAACACCGGTCGTCTATCCTTGCTTATGGAATCCCCGAAATGACGGAGTGTCTCCCTATGATACTTGTTCGCCAACCTACGACGCTTCCTTTCAACCTGTTCACGCAACTTCTCTCTGCTGTCCTTCAACAAATTTGAAGGCCTATCCCTCCTGAGCTTCGCTTCGACTTTAAGTCCTCCTGGAAACCTTTTGCACGCACTCCTTGCGGCAAATCTTCGACAACGTCTAAGTGTTGAAGCCTTTGACCCTGCGCACTCTTGCAGAAGCAGTCTTTCGATTCCTTTGCTCAGAATCACAACTCTGAGACTTCTCACTATCCTGTGCACTCCTTGCACGACACTGTGCCTAACTGCACCTTGGGGTGAATGAGAACAAAAGTTAAACTATTTGAGCCTTCTGTCAACGCACTCCTTGCGGACAAATTTGACTGCTCTCCTTGCAGGAATCCTTTCTCAAACAGAGAAACAATTGAACCTCATTCTCACTTCCTCTCAGACTTCTATTCAACCATGAAATCACATACACAACATATAAAAGAAAATGTATGACAGGAAACAAACATTCATGAGCATCACATCATAAATACATAGAGAATAACACAAACCATGAAATTGAATCAAAGCTCTTTCTATTAATTCAATATCTGTACATGGGTGTTCTTCATACAATTCTCTGCATGCTCTTCTCTTCTTCTACTTCTCTATTTATAATGTTACAATGATACAATGAGGGTGTCTATATCCCATTTCCCTCTTCGACTCTACGCTATCAAATCTAGAATTAAATTCCTATCTAACTGCATTAACTATCTTAAATGCCTCATCTACCTAAGGACGAGAGCTATCCGCTCAAGGTCCATTAAAATATACAAAGTGCACTTCATTAAATCAACACATTAATGTCTTGCGCAACAATATCAAGGTGTTTTCAAAATTTGTGCTGGCGCTATGCAACTGTCTTCCGCATCCGCGCTAGCTCGCTTGATGAGTTGTCGATGCTCCTGCATCAGAAACTCTACTTTTTACTACTTCCCATTTATTAGGTCCCACCACCTCTGAATTTCGTCTCCTCATCGAATCGATAAAACTATCATTCGTTGGCCCCATCTTTTTATATGCATCCATAAAGTTCCGCAATGAATGAAAACCAAACTCCAAGCTTTTCTTACTCTCTTGAGGGAGATCCAAGCACCTCAAATCATTTTCCATCCTTCTTTTAACACCTGAGCATCGTTTGAGGGTCATTTCTTCAGTATACCCTTCCCAAGGAAGCTCATCACCAACCTCTAAGGGATAGGTTGACATAGGCCTGTAATATTTTGTTTCTTTATAACACCCCTTGAATCCACCTTCACCCTCTTCACCAACATTGGAATCTTCATGATAATCAATATCTCTTTCATGATCTTCCCTCGCATTATACTCTTCCTCTACACATACACAATTGAAAGAAATTACAACATTTAACAAGAACAAAAAACATTAAAAAAAACATATATAAAATGTATATAACACACACACACACACACA